>KE159198.1:22095-32616 GCA_000411055.1 Leavenworthia alabamica | reverse complement strand
ATTTTCAAAATTTATAAATATTTTGATTTATGATTAAACTAATTTTTTTATTTTTGAAATTAGAAAATAAAATTATTGTATAAATTACAAAAAATATTTAAATTTTTAATTATGTTGAGTAATACATTTATGGGTTTGGTAAAACTACTTATTTTTCTTCTACGGAATTTGGGTTCGAAACTATTGAGTGACAATTTTTATTTTTTATTTTAGTCAAAACGACGTTGTTTTATGTTTAACGGATTATCTACATGTAGATAATGCCGTTTCAATTTTTCGTTAACTGAGTTAATGTCGGAACAAAAATAACCGGTCAACGAAAACTATTTTTGACATTTTTCCGATTTTTTTTTTTTGTTGTAAAAGTTGATTTTTATTTTTTTTGCATTTAAGCTTCCCATATTTGTGTTTTTTTAAATTAGAGTTTAGTTTTCTTCACCAAATTGGAGTTTAAGCACTCTAGTGCTAGAGACAAATTACATAAGACACTAAAAAAAACAAATAAAAAAATCTCACAATAATACCTACAGAAACAGATCAAAAACCAACATTTGATATTGATCTAACTCAACAACCATCAAAAGAGACATTAATTTTAAACTTGGAACGGCCATGGCCAATCCTTAGGATTATCCTCACTCTGAACTTTACCACTTCTCTTCATCGCAACACCTCTACTTGTATCACCACCATCGACATAAGCATAATACTTTAAAAAGAAAGCACACACAAGAACAACCCAATCAAAACAAAATATCACAATACAAAGCCCACCACCGAGTTTTAAAATCATAGCAGCATCATCTTCACGGACATACGACTTGAGACTCTCGAGGAATTTAGATGTGTTGGTGAAGATGAGAACAGAGACGGAGCCTTGGAATATAGCTGTAAGCACAGTTGTTACCATGTGAGCAGCGTACCATTTGTTTCTTCCACAGGAAGCAGCAGTGCAGCCTGTGACAGCGGCGGCGATTGTGGTGGCGTGGAGGAGGATGAGGAGGAATCCGCAAATGGAAGGAACTAGACGGAGAGAGAGTGTGAGGAAGATGCAGCTTGTAGCAGCACCGAGGAGGATGTAGTTGGAGAAAAGGAAGATCTTGTGGGTATGGTAATGAGATTCTTCTACTGATGAAGATGAAGAGATCAAACCCATGGTGATGATTTTGAGGTTTTCTGATTAGGGTTTTAGGAAATTTCTGATTTTGAGAATTTGGTTTTCTCTGTAATTATCAGAAGAAGAATAGATTTGATGATTTCGGATGAGCACAACGAGTTTGTTTAAGTAGAAGGAGAGAGATAAAATAAAAGTTTCTAAATATGACCGTTGGATCTCGAACGGCTAGTTTTGATTGTTTTAAAAAGGTGGGCCCAACGATAGTGTAAAATAATAATAAAATAAGGTGGGCCAAATGGGCCGTGTTTAATGTTTATCCATAACAAGAATAAAGTTATCTCTGTATCCAAACAAGGGCAGAGTCTTCTACCGTCTTCCTCCTTCGGACTTTTCCTTAATTTGTCTCTGGAACGCGGCGACACTCTTTTAGTCGGTTTTTTTCCGTCAGTCAGTAATCGTGATTTTCGAAGGTTACGGAGAAACAAAAATGTCCGTCTCCGATAATCTACAGCTTCCACAATCATCGACAGGTGATTTCTCTTATTTTTCGCGTTTTTTAAAGGGATTTCAGTTTTTTTTTACTGTGAGATAGTTCCCAGGATTTGAAATAGATTGATCAGAGATGAATTAGGGAGATTTTGTGGTCGTTTTCAAAATAATTATATATGGTTAATGGTTTATGATTTGGAGTGTTTTGTAGAAACTTTTTTTTAAAGGTATAACAAATTACATAGGTTGTGTAATCCAACTTACGTATTGTTTCTCTTCTTTTTTGGTGTGTCATTGTGAGTAACTTTATTCGAATAATCATTGGATGTGTAGTATACTCTTTATAATGGCAATATGAGATGATCTGAAAGGTGTGTCTTACTAAGGCATTGTTTGTTACATGTGTTATGGTCAATCTAATTATTCAGATATATGTGTTCGTTATGGCGTACAGGTGCAGCTACTGAGGTTGGTTGGTACATTCTTGGTGAAAATCAGCAAACCCTAGGACCATATACCTTCTCTGAGCTATGTGGTAAGTGTTTCTTTGCTGTATCATGGTTTGAGATTGATTATATGCAACAAACAGCAATATTGAAACTTGTATGTACTGTAAACGTATTCAGTAGTATGGCTTCAATCAAGACAGTTGTCCGACTTGAACCTTTTTCTGTAATGGGCTGTTAAGTGCTGTGCTTACTTGTTTGCTTTGACTGGGCAGATCATTTCAGGAACGGTTACCTACTAGAAACTACCCTAGTCTGGGCTGACGGAAGAAGCGAATGGCAACCACTTTCTGCCATCCCCGAGTTAATGTCAAGGATTTCTGGAGCTGAGGATCCAGCTGTAGGTAGGATCTTTTTCTGCTCCTAATTGAATGTTTTTGGCTTTTTTTCTACTGTATATTTGTTTCCTGGATTTGTGGCACTTACTACCTGGTATCTGACCAGGTGCTGCGTTGATAAATGGATCTAATGCTAGAACCATGCAGCAGAAGGAAGAAAATACTGGTCAGTTGTTTAGAAAAAAATAAATTCTTCTAAATGTTAGAATTTGCAAAGTGAGTTATCACTGTATGTTATTTCTGCAGCCTCTACTAGTACTGAGGATGAATTTGAGAAATGGCAGAGAGAGATTAAAGAAGCAGAAGCGGAGGCTGAAAGGTTGATAAACGATTCTGTCTCCGGTAGCTTTGGTACAGAGCCTGTAGAAGATGATCATGACAGGGCTTCTTCACCACCTGAGGGTGAAGATGAGTTCACAGATGATGATGGAACCAGATATAAATGGGACAGAGCTCGTAGGGCATGGATTCCTCAGGTGAGGCTTTGTTTTTTTCCAAAAAATCAATCATTCTTTCCCAATTACTACTATTATAATGGGAATTCGTGTTTTCCACCTCGATTTTCAAGTAACTTGTGAAATCTTTTTTTACATGTTCATCTTGTTTGATGAGTTATGGTTTTTCTTTATCAGAAGAAATGTCCATTTGCTATGGTTAAAATATCATTTTATTCCAAGTGCTGATGCTGTCTATTATAGGACGATCCACCACTGGGTAGTGTTGACCCATATGGTCTCGAAGAGATGACCTTTGCCAAGGAAGAAGAAGTATTTCCAACAATAAATATTCTTGATACCTCTGTTGATGTGGAGGATGCCTCTAAGAATGATGTGTCTGGTAAGAAAGAAGAAGAGGTCTCTGATGAGACTGATGATGTAAACACTAATGGCAAGAGAAAGCTACCAGAACCAGAAACTGAAAAGAAGGTTTTTCTGTCTGTTTTGTCTTCATTTCTCTTTCTTATGTTCATGCATGCTAGTGTGCTACTTTACAATTTTTGCCAAATCATGTTTGTTCTTACTCTTCTCAACCTTGAGCTGTAAGGACTAGATTTCTTGATTGGGGAGAATTTTTTCTTTAGCTGCTGAATTGTAGTGGGTAAATTGCTTTTGACCCATATGCCTATGGTAAAGGGAAAAAACCCAAATTGTTTCTGATTCTTAGACATCGTATTAGGACTAGCAGAATATTTTTACCTTCATTTTTGTTATTTATTTGTGAATCAAAGAAATAAATCCGTATTTCCTCATAAAAGTTTCTGCAAGTTTGCTAAGTTTCAAAGTCATTTTCAGGAAGCTAACAAGCCTCCAGATTCGTGGTTTGAGTTAAAAGTAAACCCACATATTTACGTTACTGGGTTGCCCAATGATGTCACTATCGAGGAAGTAAATTGTTGTCTTACTTTTTCTACCATTATGATTATCTTATGCTTTAAAATGGACTGATAGTAGGGATATCAATTACAGGTAGCTGAAGTTTTTTCTAAATGCGGCATAATTAAGGAGGTAAGTCTCACTATCCTTGATTCTTTCCATGTAATATGGAAGTCTTGAGAAAGTTTTCCTTAACGATGTGGATCTGATAAACATCGTAGGATGACTCTGGCAAGCCTCGCATAAAGCTTTACAGTGACAAAGCGACAGGAAAATTAAAAGGTGATGCTCTTATAACGTATATGAAGGTAATGACAATAGTTGGAGTTCCTCCCTCCTGGGATGTATAAGGTTATGATTCTTAAACTTGCCTCTGTTCTCTCTTCATGTGTATTTGCCTTTGTTTTCTTTAGGAGCCTTCAGTGGATCTGGCAATTCAAATCTTAGACGGTGCTCCGTTACGTCCCGCTGACAAATTCCTCATGTCAGTTTCTCGAGCTAAGTTTGAGCAGAAAGGTGACTTGCTTATTGCTTGTATCTCATCTTACTTGTTTATGGGTTAGGAAACCAGTTTTCCCATCCGTGGCTTTGGTTTGTACAATATTTCGGGTATGGTTTATATTGGCTTTTACTTTTTCTTCACTCAGGGGAGAGATTTATAACTAAGCAAACTGACAACAAGAAGAAAAAGAAGCTTAAAAAGGTCGAGCAAAAGTTGCTTGGATGGGGTAAGTTCTCGTTTTTGTGTACTAGAAACTTACAAAGACACAGAAATGGATAAAGTTATTTCTTATGGGAGGAGATGCTAGAGTTCCCCGTATGACCTTAGGAGGCTTATTATTAAAGTTAGAAGTTTTTTTAATAGGGAAGTATATATGGGTTACAGAGATATCATTATTTTCGTCTTCTTTCTATCAGACTTGTGATGTATGAGTCAATCTTTCCTAATATCATGTGGTTTTAGTTCAGTGGGCATTTTGTAAGCATGAGATCAAAAGAGAACATTTAGGCGTGTTGATATTATCTATTTCTGATGATCCATAGCTGATCTTAAGCATATTAACAAAATCACAAAGAAGTGGCCAATGGCCATGTCAGTTGTTTAAGTTGGAGTGTTTGCTACTAGATTCTTAGCATATTTATTGAGATCACATGTTCTCTCTTTCCTTTGTGTAGGTGGGACAGATGATGCTAAAGTCTCAATACCTGCAACAGTTGTTCTGCGCTACATGTTCAGTCCAGCTGAGATAAGGGTAAGGTTCGTCCACTATGTTAATATGAGAAAGTATATCTGATATAACTCAAGCGTTCTGTTTGCAGACTGATGAGAATCTGGTTGCTGAGTTAGAAGAAGATGTGAAAGAAGAGAGTGTGAAGCATGGTCCATTTGACTCTGTTAAGGTAACATGCTGTTTCTTTTTTCTTAAGCTCATGGTTCAAATGTATATATTGGAGTATCACTCGTTTTCTTCTTGTACAGATCTGTGAGCAACATCCACAAGGTGTTGTTCTTATAAGATTCAAGGATCGAAGAGATGCACAGAAATGTATAGATGCAATGCATGGTCGATGGTACGCAGTCTATTCCTGAGTCACTAGAACCAGTCTTGGGTCTGGTTTTATTATTACCTTATGTGTTGTTGTGTTTCTTGGGTGAATACAGGTATGCAAAGAGACAGATACATGCAAGCCTCGATGATGGATTAGTGAACCATGCCACAGTTCGTGATTTTGATTTGGAAGCTGAAAGGTTAGAGCAGTTTGCAGCTGAACTTGAAGCTGAATAAAATCAAAAACACCAAAATGTAAAGTAGACACACTTGTCTGTAGTAAGAACGAATAAGACTGCACCTATCTTGTGGTAAAATCTTTTATCATTTTGTAGAAATTCGTAAAATTGAAATTAAAATCAGGTTTCACAATTTTTTTGAAATTAAACCAAATATTTATTTTTTCTATTCAGTTGAAGTTAAAATATGTTTTTTTGGATAGAAAATGTAAATCCATTGCAACTAAATGTATGGTTTAATTTTGGATAACTTATTTCAATTTATATCTTAATCAAATAACTTGATTAAACAAAAGGAACACATGGAGGCTGGAGTATGCTATCATAATTATGCTATTTTTTTCAATGCTTTTTTATTTTATAATGTTTTTTAATAGGGTTTTATGGTGTTATTGGCTAAAAATCCATATCAGTATAGATTTAAATTTCATGGATAGTTCCAGAGAAAGAAAGAGACAAAGTGTTCGTAGCACATTTAAAATTTGTGTAGTAATTTTTATGTCATTGATTTCAGAAGAATGTTTAAATGATTGTAGTGGAATTTTTGATGTACAGGGGATATTAAGGGTGAGATATGGAGATTATGGTTCGAATTGATTGGATTTGGATACAGAAGGTTTATAGGAAAGAAGTTTTTGATAATAAAAATTCGGTTTGTAATTAGTTTAGTAATAATGGACAGAGTAGTTAAGTGTTGTGTTTCGCATAAACTCCTTAACAATCGTGACTAAGGGGGAGGGTTGGTTTATTGGGCCAACTAAGTATGCCATACAGTTTCAACTGGTGGGGATTAATAAAAATTAATCTTATAGGTTGTGAAAACAATAAATTTAGTGGAATAATAATTCAGGCAATTAGATATTTTTATTTTCAACAAAGAGGTTTCAAACGGACAATTTAGTCAAAGAGTTTACTACATCATTAATAAGTGTATTATTCACAATACATGACCGAGTCAGAAAGAGAAAAGGATTAGGAAACAATTTTGGGTGGTACATAGCACAAAGGGTTTCTATACATTTCCATAGTTTAAGGGTAAAAAACTATGGGGGTAACAACAATTACTTTTACAAATGAAGATCCTAAGTTGGAATTGTCAAGGTTTGGGAAACGGAACAACAATAGGGTATTTACGTGAATTAAAAAAACAGAATAATCCGGATTTCATTTTCTTAGCAGAAATTAAACAAAAGATTAATTTTATACAAAAGATTCAAGGTCATCTAGGTTATGATAATTTAGTTACAGTTGAACCAATGGGATTAAGTGGAGGTACAGCGGTTCTCTATAATAATGATTATAACGTTAAGATAATTTTCAAAAATGAGAGGATCATTGACTTAGAGTTAACCTATCACCGACAAACAATTTTTATATCATTTGTCTATGGAGATCCGGTTTATAAGAATAGAGATGCAGTTTGGGAAAGATTAATAAGGATTAGTCTAAAAAGACAGGAACCTTGGATGATTATAGGGGACCTAAATGAGATAAGAGGTAACCATGAAAAATCAGGATGTAGGATGAGGTCTCAATCAACTTTCTCAGAATTTAACAATATGATCAATATTTGTGGATTTTTAGAATTTCCGTGTATAGGAAATCAATTTTCATGGGGAAAAGAGGTTATACGGTGTAAATTGGATAGGGGTTTAGCTAATGATACATGGTATAATCTATTTAATAAATCATTTGTGGTATATCATAAATTGGTAGGATCGGATCATAGACCATTATGTGCGAACATAGATAATAAAAAATATAAAGGTCGGAAACAGTTTCGATTTGACAAACGATGGTTAGGTAAAGATGGACTTGTAGAAGCCATAGAGTGAGGATGGATCAACATTATTAGACAAGGCAATGAGAGTTTTGTACAGAAAATAAATTCATGTAGACATGAAATATCGATTTGGAGAAAAAATAATATAGAACCAGCAGAGAAAAAAATATTTGACCTTAAGAAAGCATTAGACGAGATTCAGGATGATGACCAACGGACACAAGAAGAGATTACTGAGATCTCAAGGAAACTAAATGAGGCATATAAAGAAGAAGAATTATTTTGGTGGCAAAAGAGTAGGAATACATGGTTACAGGAGGGTGATCAGAATACGCAGTTCTTCCATAATCAAACAAAACAGAGAAAAGCACGAAATAGGATCATAGGATTACAAGAGGATAATGGAGATTGGATTACTGAGGAAACAAAGTTAATAAAGTTGATTTGTGATTATTTTCAAACGATTTTTACATCGTTAGAACCATCAGAGTTTGACGAAGTGGTTGGTGAAGTCCAATTGAGAGTGACACCAGAAATGAATGAGGCTCTAACAGTCCCAGCTACAGAAGAAAAAATAAAAAGAGCATTTTTTATGATGAACCCATCTAAAACACCAGGACCAGATGGGATGACAACATTATTTTATCAGAGATTTTGGAGAATAGTCAAGGATGATTTAATTACTTTAGTAAATGAGTTTTTTACAACCGGAGTTTTTGATAAACGGCTAAATATGACAAACATATGTTTGATCCCAAAAAACAAGAAACCAAACAAAATATCAGAATTCAGACCGATCAGTTTGTGTAATGTGGGTTACAAGGTTATAGCTAAGGTGCTAACACAACGGTTGAAATTCTTCCTACTCTCTTTGATTTCTGAGACTCAGTCGGCTTTTATTTCAGGTAGGTTGATTTTGGATAACATTCTTATAGCTCAAGAGATGTTCCATGGATTAAAGACAAATGCTAGATGTAAGGAAAATTTTATGGCTATCAAGACAGACATGAGTAAGGCATATGACAGAGTAGAATAGTCTTTTGTCCGAGCTGTTATGACAAGAATGGGGTTTACAGAAAAATAGATTGGTTGGATACTATGGTGTATTCAATCGGTTCAATATAAGGTTCTTATTAATGGAAGTCCGCAAGGACATATTACACCTCATCGGGGACTCAGACAAGGAGATCCGCTTTCACCTTATACTTTTATTATGTGTACAGAAGTTTTGATTGCAAACATTAAGAAAGCAGAAAAGAATAAAGAATTAACATGATTAAAAGTATCACGTGGTAGTCCCTCCATAACTCATATGTTATTTGCAAATGATAGTATGTTTTTTTGTAAAACTAATGAATCGGAAGTAAAGGTTATACTGAATATACTAAAGAAGTATGAGTCAGTTTCAGGACAAGAGATCAATTATCAGAAATCATCTATACAGTTTGGACATAAGGTTCCTGAAGAGATTAAGAATCTTATGCATAGGAAACTTGGTATAACATCAGTAGGCGGAATGGGAACTTACTTAGGGATTCCAGAAACTCTAGGAGGTAGTAAAATAAAAGTGTTTCAATTCATTAAAGACAGACTTGAACAGAAGATTAATAATTGGACATCACGATTTTTACCGAAAGGTAGAAAAGAGGTATTGATAAAATCAGTAGCAACTGCAGTTTCAAATTTTTGGTGGAGTACAAATGGTAATGGTCGGGGTTTACATTGGAAGGCTTGGAAAAAACTCTGTAGGTCAAAAAATAATGGAGGGCTAGGATTTAGAGATATTGAGGATTTCAATACATCCCTTTTAGCAAAGCAACTCTGGCGATTATTAAACGAGCCATATTCACTTTTTGCTCGGGTATTCAAAGGTCGATATTTTTGGAAATCATCTTCATTAGATGTTGGAAAAACATATAATCCTTCTTATGGATGGAGAAGTATCATTTCAGCGCGCCCTCTGGTAGAACAAGGTTTAATTAAAAGAGTGGGATCAGGACATTCGATATCAGTATGGAATGATCCTTGGATACCAGCTCTAATATCGAGGCCATCTAAATGCAGGAGAATAATTCAGAACCCCATTATGAATGTAAATCAGTTAGTGGATCAACGCACATGTTGGTGGGATATACCATTGTTAGAAGAAATACTAGAATCAGAAGATATTCAATTAATAAAAGGAATCCCAGTTAGTAGGAGTCTGAAAACGGATAGATGCAGGTGGCATTTTTCAAAAACAGGCAAATACTCAATTAAGTCAGGGTATCGGATGATTATAGATCAGAAAGAGGGGTCTTGCCCACCAATCATTGATCCAGACATAAACTCTCTTATAGCCAAGACTTGGAAGGTCGATTGCCCCTCAAAAATAAGACATTTTATATGGCAAATCTTGACGAATAGTATTTCGGTTATGGCAAATCTACAAAAAAGGGTATAAAATATGATACAACATGTCAGACATGTAGAGCAGAAAATGAAACAGTTACTCATATGTTGTTTCAATGTCCACCAGCAATTCAAGTATGGGGACTGTCAAGGATAAGAGAGATAGTAAGAAAGTTTTCTCAAATGGCTTTGTATACAAGTATGAACTTATGATTTGAGCAACAAGAAACACCAGAGCAACATATTACATATCCGTGGATACTTTTGGTACATATGGAAAGCAAGAAATGACAAGGTTTTTAATAACACAACTTATGATCCTAGAAAAGTTATAACTTTGGCTGAGGCGGAAGCAATAGTGTGGAAAAATGCATGTGATGAAATATATGAAGAGAAAAAACAAATGGATATAGATAAGGCAAATAGAGACGGAGAGTTTATGGTAAATTGTTATGTAGATGGTTCTTGGTCTTTTTCGGATCAATTTTCAGGGTTAAGATGGGTGTTAAAGAAAAAAGGAAAAACTGAGCTTTTGAAAGGAGCGAAGAACATACACAGAAGCATATCATCTTTACATACAGAACTAGAAGGTCTGATATGGGGTATGCAAAGTGTATTAGAATTTGAAGAAAAAAAAGTTTGCTTCTATACAGACTGTTCAGATCTAGTGGACATGATCAATAATCCACACGAATGGCCAGTTTATACACTCATGCTAGAAGAGGTAGAACGGAG
>KE159198.1:4461-20942 GCA_000411055.1 Leavenworthia alabamica | reverse complement strand
GGGGTTTACATTGGAAGGCTTGGAAAAAACTCTGTAGGTCAAAAAATAATGGAGGGCTAGGATTTAGAGATATTGAGGATTTCAATACATCCCTTTTAGCAAAGCAACTCTGGCGATTATTAAACGAGCCATATTCACTTTTTGCTCGGGTATTCAAAGGTCGATATTTTTGGAAATCATCTTCATTAGATGTTGGAAAAACATATAATCCTTCTTATGGATGGAGAAGTATCATTTCAGCGCGCCCTCTGGTAGAACAAGGTTTAATTAAAAGAGTGGGATCAGGACATTCGATATCAGTATGGAATGATCCTTGGATACCAGCTCTAATATCGAGGCCATCTAAATGCAGGAGAATAATTCAGAACCCCATTATGAATGTAAATCAGTTAGTGGATCAACGCACATGTTGGTGGGATATACCATTGTTAGAAGAAATACTAGAATCAGAAGATATTCAATTAATAAAAGGAATCCCAGTTAGTAGGAGTCTGAAAACGGATAGATGCAGGTGGCATTTTTCAAAAACAGGCAAATACTCAATTAAGTCAGGGTATCGGATGATTATAGATCAGAAAGAGGGGTCTTGCCCACCAATCATTGATCCAGACATAAACTCTCTTATAGCCAAGACTTGGAAGGTCGATTGCCCCTCAAAAATAAGACATTTTATATGGCAAATCTTGACGAATAGTATTTCGGTTATGGCAAATCTACAAAAAAGGGTATAAAATATGATACAACATGTCAGACATGTAGAGCAGAAAATGAAACAGTTACTCATATGTTGTTTCAATGTCCACCAGCAATTCAAGTATGGGGACTGTCAAGGATAAGAGAGATAGTAAGAAAGTTTTCTCAAATGGCTTTGTATACAAGTATGAACTTATGATTTGAGCAACAAGAAACACCAGAGCAACATATTACATATCCGTGGATACTTTTGGTACATATGGAAAGCAAGAAATGACAAGGTTTTTAATAACACAACTTATGATCCTAGAAAAGTTATAACTTTGGCTGAGGCGGAAGCAATAGTGTGGAAAAATGCATGTGATGAAATATATGAAGAGAAAAAACAAATGGATATAGATAAGGCAAATAGAGACGGAGAGTTTATGGTAAATTGTTATGTAGATGGTTCTTGGTCTTTTTCGGATCAATTTTCAGGGTTAAGATGGGTGTTAAAGAAAAAAGGAAAAACTGAGCTTTTGAAAGGAGCGAAGAACATACACAGAAGCATATCATCTTTACATACAGAACTAGAAGGTCTGATATGGGGTATGCAAAGTGTATTAGAATTTGAAGAAAAAAAAGTTTGCTTCTATACAGACTGTTCAGATCTAGTGGACATGATCAATAATCCACACGAATGGCCAGTTTATACACTCATGCTAGAAGAGGTAGAACGGAGAGTAAGAGAATTTACAAGTTTTGCCTTACGTTGGATTCTAAGAGACAAAAACAAAGAAGCCGATCAGCTAGCAGTCGCAGCAAGATGCCAATCACAAAGAATAGAGTACAAGAATCATGAACCAACATAGTGAATAAAATAGGATAATTACATTGTCGGAAAAAAAAAAAAAAAATCAAATAACTTGAATCAGATATCTAATAATAGAATTTTTTTTTCTGTCTTATTTCATTTGTAGTTAAAAGTTGAAATTTTTTTTTTTGTCATATTTTCCCGCAATGAAGCAAAGAAGCCGCGGAGTTGAAATGATTTGAAAAAATTGGAAAATATTTTAACTAATTAAATGAAGTTAAATATTGTTGACTTTGGAGTTTGGACTAAATGATCTAAAGCTATGCGGGACCCGCTCATCTCTCAACCAATAGGAAGTCGACGTTTGTCACCAAACACATAAAGGATAATCAAAAAATCATCAAAAGATCCAAATTTCGATTTCCATTTCTCGTTCTCTGCTGCAAATTTACTATTTTTTTTCTTTCTCACGGTTTCGCTGTTGTGTCTGATCTCCGAGAAGAAAGAGTTTTTGTCTGAAGATTCAGCTTCTTCTGAATTGGGTGTTATTTTCGAAGTTACTACGAATTAGGGTTTCAGTTCAATCGAGCTGTTGGAGTTTGTTGAATTCTGTGGTAATTGATCTACCTTATGCTGTGTAATTCTACTTACAAAGCTCGCAAAATCAGTTTACGAACATCGAGGGTCTCTGCTCCATGACAATTTCGAGACTTTGTTATCGATTTTTGAGCTAATTTGGATTATGTTGTTCGAATTTGGAATCTTTTGATTTTATGAGTTGAAAAATTCTTCATTTTTAGTGGTTCAGAAAAAAGATTTAGTTATCGGATTTGTTATTGAAGCTGAATTTATTACGATGAAATTATAACAAGTTGGTTCGTTTTTGGTTGAAATTTTTAGGGTTTTGTTTGGTACTCGAAGACGGGGAATGTTTTATTCACAGTTTATATTAGCTAAGAAAGGTCCACTTGGGACAATATGGATTGCTGCTCATTTAGAGAGGAAGCTTCGAAAGAATCAGGTGGCTGATACTGATATTGGAGTCTCTGTTGGTGAGTTTTTTTTTTGGCTTTTTGTGTCTAGTCTCTGTTTCAGTGCTCATTACTTTGAGCAGATTAGGGTTAGCAGAATCTAAATTTTTGTTCTTTTCTTTTTTAGTTTTTCTCTGCCGATTAATATGTTGTTCGATGATGGGTTACTGAATCACCTCTATCTTCGTGTAGTCATCTATATACTTATCTGAGTAGCCCTTGATAGTTCTAGTTTCCTGCAACAAAGTTTTTTTGTTTAGCTTCACTGTAAAAAGGCTAAAGGAATGACCATCAATTTAAAGTTAATAAATCTGTTAGATAGGCAAACATTTGTCAAATATTTGAGGAACAAGGGAAACCAATTATTGAGAAGAAGAAATTAGGGTCTGTTGCTAAATTAGAATGTTCAGACTTATCACTTATATTTCAACCTTTTGTCCATATTTATTGGTGGGGGCAGTGTGTATTACACTTTCTTTTTGTTTATAAATTTATTGATTATCATTTCAGATATATGAAAAATCTTCATTTGGTATATTATGAAATTACTTTTAACTTCTACAAGTCTTTTCTATATTAATTGGAATTCTTCTATAACCGGAAATCAAAGTATTGTATTTTCTATAGATGAATAGAAATGATTTTACGTGCATTTCGCCTGCTTAGATTTGTTTCCTTGATCCCAGCCATCTAATGCTAAGTTATTTCCATGCCATGCTGTTGTTTTCTCTTTGTCCCTACTATCTCCCATCAAAAAGTTTTCTAATCTAACTAGTTTCTTTTCTGAGCAGATTCTATTCTCTTTCCGGAAGCTCCAATTGCATTGCGATTGTCTAGTCATCTTCTTCTTGGTGTGGTGCGTATATATTCAAGAAAGGTGAATTACCTCTTTGATGATTGCAGTGAGGCATTGCTTAAGGTAAAGCAAGCTTTTCGCTCGGCTGCGGTTGACCTACCCCCAGAAGAATCCACAGCGCCATATCACTCAATTACGTTGCCAGAAACATTTGATCTTGATGATTTTGAACTTCCAGACAATGAGATCTTTCAGGGGTTGGTTTCTTGATGTTTTAACATTCAGGCTCATTATTTTCTCTATTTATAATTGCTATGGTATTTGGAGTCATAAAGAACGACCTATGCTTTCATTTTGTATTTTTTTGTTGCTAATGCATTATAAATCATACTCTTATTCTCAGAAGCTTTATTCATTTGTTGCTCCTTTTTTTTTCTGTTTAGCAGTAATTACGTTGATCATCATGTTAGTACAAGGGAGCAGATCACTCTTCAGGATACCATGGATGGTGTTGTATACTCAACATCACAATTTGGATTAGATGGTCAGCGGTTGTTTCATGCTACTTGTCTTTAGTTTATTAATAGTGAAGTCTTAAATAAGCAATTTCGTTTTGATACCTTTCCAGAGCAATTTGGTGATGGCGACACTTCTCAAGCTGCTTTGGATCTTGACGAGGTATTTTCGTGTTTATAGAACAGAAAATTTTCCATTTTGTTCAGGTCATCTTGGGACAAGAAATAGGCTAAGCATATAGAAAGACGAAATATGAAGAGAGTATCTTGGTTTATTTGTAGATTTTGTATCCTTCTAGATTTTGGGTTCTTTATCTTCAAGGTTTAGGTAGACGCTGCAGCTGGAAGCTTTGTTGGGTATCCAGTTGCGGGGTCCTGGACCGTGAAAAGCTTGTAATTTGAACTGTTAAATTGCAGCCATTTTATAGGGTCAGGATACTGTTGATGCTGTCTTTTCCCTGTGAAGCTTTGCTTATTTGAAATTAGAACTTCACTCTTATTGTTCACTTTGAGTGTTATCTTTTCTCATTCCTCTATTGTCTTTTTCCCTTCTCATCCCTCTATTGATGTGCAGGCAGTATTCCAGGATAAAAATATTCTTGGATCCGACGATGAGGGAGTTCCAGGGTTAGTTTTTGCTCATTATTCTATGCTATATACCTCATAAAACAACTGCATTATTGATTCCCTATGGTCTATTTTGAATTATATTGTGAATTAGAACTGTGCTTATGTGAGTCTTATCCTTTTGGGATGTGGTCATTTGTTGTGTAATTTGGATGTGCACACCAATCAATTTTTTTACTTATGGAAGATTTTTTATTTGTTGACAGCACTGATCACAATGCGTATCTGGATGCGGCAACACTCGAAATGAAGGATTTATTGGTTGGAGTTTCTGAAGGCATTCCC
Source organism: Leavenworthia alabamica (assembly GCA_000411055.1). Lineage (NCBI taxonomy): Eukaryota > Viridiplantae > Streptophyta > Magnoliopsida > Brassicales > Brassicaceae > Leavenworthia > Leavenworthia alabamica. The sequence continues at coordinate 16,202 of KE159198.1, read as the reverse complement.
AGGGATTTCAATGAAGAGCAGGTGCATACCATCAGAGACTTAATGCACAATTTTCACCTGAGTCACAGTGCTTTATTAGATATATTTTCCGGTGGCTTAATGTTCTTTGCAATCACAGAAACCAAGTTTCCAATTTTCTTTTCCAGGCTGACTGGTTTAATTTTCTGGTAAGACTTTTGTGTAGTATGGTGTCATTGATTCTTATGAATCTCTCTTTTTGATAGGTTGAAAATGTTGCTATGCATAATGAGTTAATCGAAGATGCTCAAGCTCCTCAAACTCCTGGATTAGTTGAGGTGCCAAACATGTCTAGTGTCAGAGAACAGCTGGCATGTGATGATCACATGGAGGGAGAGGATCTGAATGTAGAAGAAGGGAGAAAGGCCTCTGGGGAGCTGGATGCTAATGAGACGCATAGACATGAGGAAGACCTGTCTTCTGAATATAATGCCAAAGAATCAGGAGTTACTCCCATGGAGGTGGATAAGTCGCAGATAGATGAAGATGTCAACGCACAAAAAGAGCCGGAGGAGGAGAGGGTGGAGCACGTACATCTTACATCTCCATGCTGTTCTCACAACACCACCGAGATGAAGGATCATGGTCAAGTAATGACTGAGGCAGGGACCAATGTTACTAATATTATCGTAGCTGATAAGTCTGATGCTGTTCCTGCAGTTGACTCTCCTGAAAGGCCTACAATGAGTAATGGTGAGCACTGTTTATCCCAGGAACCAAAAGACCCTGGAGAAGAGAGCCAAGGTTTGTTCGCAAATAAAATGCAAATATAATGAGTTAGAGATGCAACCTTAGTGTCTGCCTTATCCTTATATTTGTTATTGTTTCTGCCAGATCATTTTGCCAATGTCACTGAGGTCAATCAGGAAACAGATTCTAGTTTACAAGAAGATGCACAAGCTTACAGTAGACCAGATGAGCAGCAGAAGAATGCGCACATAACTGATGAACAGTTGGGAAATTTGACTGGATTTACTGATTCTGATTTGCCTGCACCTGAAAAGGTATTAGCTGTACCTAACGGACTGGGAAATGGAAACCATTTCATGGTTGAATCTACGCCAGATAAAGAAAACCCTGGCACATGTAAGGATGATGCAGGAAATAATAACATTACTGGGAAAAAACGCACATTTACTGAGAGCACACTAACTGCAGAAAGTTTGAATTCTGTTGAGTCAATTGGGCTGATTCAGTCAAAGAGAACTGCAGATTCTGTTCCTGATGATGATGATTTGTTGTCTTCTATATTAGGTATCATTTTATTTTGTTTGTTTTGTCTGTTCTTTTATTACAGTTTACTACTCTTGACTATATAAAAGGAAAGGGATTTGTGCTGTTTTAAACTAAGTTAAGCCCTTTGAGTTAAATCTACGAACCATTTATCATTTACCTTTTTTGTCAGTTGGAAAGGCAGCTTTTCTAAAGATGAGGTCTACCCCTGTTCTTGAAGTAGCATCTACAAAACGGTTACGATCTGCTCCTCGTTCTACTGCCCCAAAGAGGAAGGTTATAATGGATGACCCTATGGTCTTGCATGGCGAGTATGTTTACCTAACTGTTTGAATTTCTTATACCTTAGCTATTATTTCATTGTTCCATATTAACCTTTCATAGAAGTATTTGTTTTAGCTGCACCTTACTTGGCACTTCGATGCAAGTAGCTAAAGTCATTAGTAAAATAGTGTTTGTTGGCCCAAAAGCTTTGGGATATTGATATTTTCTTTACGCTTCTACGAATTGAAGTTTGGTCTTTTTTTTAGGTCTCACATTTTTAATTTACTTTTTTTTTTAGTTTGTCTTGGTTTGTATATGTTTTCTTCTAATGTTGCCTACTTTTCTATTAGTGTTATACGTCAACAACTGACAAACACTGAAGGTATACGCCGTGTGCGAAAGAAGGCACCTTGCACAATTCCTGAAATCGTAATGCTTCAAAGGCAGGCTTTGGAAGATGGATTCTTGAAAGAGCCAATATTCACTGGTAAGATCACGATGCTACGACGTAGAACTTTGTATACTAATTCTGTCGATTGCTCTTGTAAACTGCAGGATATATAGGTAATATTTCTAAATGATTTTCAGGTATGTCTGTGGAATTAGTATCTCTGCACAATGAGCCATATGATCTAAGAGGAATCATGATAATCGAAAATGATGACCATCATGCTTCTGTGGGAGTAATGGAAGATAATGAGTGTTCTGTTAGGGCTGTGGAAGAAAATAAAACGGAAGAAACAGCTGCTTATCAACCTCACCCAAATGATTCTGAGGAGCAACCTGCTGAGACTCCTCAAACACAAGAACAACAAATCATAAACCAACTGGAAGAAATGAAAGACGATAACGAGCTTGCTGAAAAATCATCTGACTTGGAAGTTTTGGAGGAAGGCAATGGAGCTGCTGATGAAGTAAATCTTGTAGTGAGCGACGAGATCAGTCAAATACCATCTGAGGAAAAAGTTGATCATGTAGGGGATTTACAGGTGGAAGGACTCCATGATAACCCTGATGGAGAATTCGGTCATGATGTTTCTGCGGATCTTAATGAAAAAAGTTGCACTGATGTTACTGAAATCGCTGAAGGCGATGTAGATAACAATGTCATTCTCAATGAAACAGACTTCAAAGTTGAAGATGAACTTCAACATGAAGATAAGAAAACAGATGCATCAGCTGAAGCTAGTGAGATTGGGATAGATGACCGAATCCCATGCGATAACACAGTTGGTTCTACTGAAACTGGATGCGTAGAAGCTGGTGATTTGAGTAGTATGGCTTTAGAAAATTGCAATGAACCTCTTGTGGAAGTAAATAATGATGGGGTGAATCCAGAGATAGAGTCTTATAACAAATACGAACCGTATAATGAGATGTCTAATGAGGAGGTTTACATGCAAAATGCAGTAGATGAAGAACCTACTTCTCGTGATGGTCTTATGGGAGATAATGATGTAAGTTTCTTTGTGGCTTCATATCTATATTGAAGAAAGAATACATCTGAGTCTTCTTGTCTTGTTATATTGCGCTGTAGGAAATGGAAGCCATGGAGGTTGCACATGACACAGGTAGTTTGAATGTTTTGTCTTGTCGTGACGCATGATGTTTCAATGTTTTCTGCGTGTTAATTTATTCTATTCTGTGTCTTCAGGGTTTTTGAACGTGAATGATGATGAAGTAGATGAAGATCATGAAGACGATGACATGGAATATGGTGAAGAAACTCGTCTTCTAGAGAATAGTGGATGGTCATCTCGTACTAGGTCTATACATTGAATAATATTTTCCACATTCCATATTAGTTTCTATGATGTGACATGATGGTTTTGATTATAGGGCTGTGGCAAAGTATCTCCAAACGTTATTTGATAAAGAAGCTGAGAATGGGAAGAATGTTCTTGTGGCAGACAAACTTTTAACTGGTAAAACCCGTAAAGAAGCATCAAGATTGTTTTTCGAAACTCTGGTATGTTCATAACACAACTCTTAAAGATAAAAGCTCTGTTCTTTCTCTAGTAAAAACAAACGAATAGATCAACTCTAGACCAAGTAGTTATATGGTTTGTGTTGAATCTGTCTTATTACTTTTTTTTGCCAATTTAGGTTTTGAAAACAAGAGATTACATCCAAGTTGAACAAGCTAAACCCTATGAAAACATCATCATAAAGCCACGATCAAAACTCACCAAATCCATCTTCTAGACAGAGCAGATCGAGTTTAATAGTTGCAGATAGGTAGCTTGGTCCAATGGGAAAATCTCATCCGAAAGGATTCTTACTTCTCTAAAGTATACTTATCTTCTTTATAAGGCAATGTAGTAGTAATAGTATCAATGGTGTTGTTGTAGGTTGGTGTTTGTTCTTTTATTATTATACATAATGAGTTGTTGTATGTGTATATATATTGGTGTAACCATGATCACCAGTTTAAATTTGATAGATGCTAATTTTATTTTATATATATTTTGTTTTGAGTTCACCATTTATGTTATTGCCCCTTTATTTATATCAAATTTGCAATCGTGCCTGTTTAATTGTTTTGTTTGCATAGCAGATACTATATTTTTGATAAAAAATAGCAGAAACTTATTAATTCTTTTACTCTCAATCATATTTTTTTTCAGAAAACACACAAATTTCTAATAATGTAATGGTTAAGCTGGTCGATTATTTTTAAAATTAACAAAGACTATTTAAAAACTTATAAAACATATTTAAGAAAACGTTTTCATTAAACCTTTAAAAGTTATAAAATGACCGATAAAATTATTAACACTTCACCTCCACTCGCAGTCGAACACGACAAGTGCAGTGCCCTTTATTTTCAACCAAGTTTCTCTTTTTCTCTTCTTCTTCTGTTTTCCGCCTCACAGTCACAATAACCCATCTTTCTATTACTTTCTCCGGCAATGGCGGCGACGGATGCTTCACTGTGTCTATCACGTGTTCAATTCCAGGATCTTAACAAAGGTTATGCCTTTCTTTCCAAAACCCCTAACTCCGTTCAAGTAGCTCAGTTCATTGACGGTAGGAAAATGAGGAATGTCACTGTTCTCTCAGCTTCTTCCACTGATAAAGCCTTTACTATTGCTCACTCTATAGCTCCGGCAGCTTCTGAAAGGTTTGTCTCTCTCACCTAGTCACAAGTGATAAAAAGCTTGATAAAAGCCTTGTTTCCAATTTCTAACAACTAAATTGTTTTCTGGTGTTTATAGTTTGATTAACAGTGTTTGATTATTAAGTTTCTTTTGGCATTGAATTAAAGAGTATTGTTAGATATTAAGAGTTTCAAGCTATGTTTTTTCAGTATTAGTATAGATTTCTCTGTGTCCTTTCTAATTTTTTCCTTCTTAAAGCTTATTAAAGTTTGATACTTTTTTTTCTTATTCATTCCATATCCCACTTCTTGTCTTGTTTTTAATCTTATGAAAATTTTAGCCAAAAGCCTGAGGTTTTATTTACCTAGTCAACAAGTTTATTTATTTGTTGTTTCAGTTATACAGCTTTGGTTTATATGTTTCTGTGTTTCTCTTACTGAACATCTCAACAAGGGATACAATTTGCAGAGTAAGGAGGCATACAATCTCGGTTTTTGTGGGTGATGAGAGCGGTATAATAAACCGGATAGCTGGAGTTTTTGCCAGAAGAGGATATAATATTGAGTCTCTTGCTGTGGGATTGAATGAAGATAAGGCTTTGTTTACTATTGTTGTTCTTGGGACTGACAAAGTCTTGCAACAAGTTGTAGAACAGCTTAATAAACTTGTCAATGTCATCAAGGTTCTCATCATCTTCTTTATTATTCTTGTCTTTGCTACAACTTACTACTTTGGTTCTTTCATCTCTTAGAGCTTAGGACACAACATAATATATGCATAGTTTCATGAATCATGACTACTATTGCACTCATTGTGGTCTCTTCAGGTGGAAGATCTCTCCAAGGAGCCACATGTTGAACGTGAGTTAATGCTCATTAAACTTAACGCTGATCCAAGCACCCGTTCAGAGGTAATGAATAGTTTATCTTGCCAGAGGGAACTACACTCGAACTTTAAGATTGGGTGGATGGTACAAGTTGGTTTTTAGGTTATGATTAATGCAGTAACATGGAGAAATCATCAGGGATATGGTTGAAAAGGAAGCTTTTATTCCTTGTCATTTATTAAATCACAGTACATAGTCTTTGTATCTTCTTTTGATCAGTCAATCACATTAAAATCTTTAGAATATAGATGAATACAAATGAATAGAGGTTTCTTCCTTGTTATTAGTGGAGTCACAGTAAAGGGTCTTTTACTTCGTAGCATAGTCGATTCACATTAGTATCTCAAGGACATAGATGAAGTTATGCTATCTTTAATAGAGTTTCCATGTTCTATATAGATCATGTGGTTGGTGGATATCTTTAGAGCAAAAATCGTGGATACCTCGGAGCACTCTCTAACGATTGAGGTCAGAAATTTTCTTTAATTTATATATGTACTCGGATCAAATAGTCAAGATGGATCTGAGAAAGTAAGAAGTTCTATTTCATTCTGTAGGTAACTGGAGACCCGGGAAAGATGGTTGCACTAAAGACCAACTTAGAAAAGTTTGGAATAAAAGAAATCGCGAGAACAGGCAAGGTAATTTTGCTCCAAACTTCTTAATTTTTTTTTGTCAACAATCTCTGACACGAAATGTCCTGAAGTTACATCTTTTGTCTTTTAAAAGCTTGTTTGAATAGTTAGGCTCACATGTATCATTACTTTTAGCAACTTGGAATGTAGTCTTTATTTTATTTGATGTTTGTCTATTATGTCACACATGGAAGATTTCAACCCGAGTTCCTTTGGTACATCTCTGGACACTCTAACAGCAGAGCCAATGTCACAAGAAACTCGAACTTTAGCTTTTTAATGAGATGCATACAGGAAAACTCATTGATTTATTTGACTCAAATGTGTAATCATCGATTTTCCATGTAGTCAGTTTGTTTCAGTGACTATAATAAAATTTCAAGAATCAGTTATTTCATTCCTAACTGTTGTTGTATACTGCTGTTAACTCTAGATTGCTCTGAGGCGGGAAAAGATGGGAGAAACTGCTCCATTTTGGAGATTTTCAGCGGCATCATACCCACATGTCGTAAAAGAATCATCCAATCACGAGACTGTTGCAGAGAAAACAAAGCTAACATTGACTACAAATGGCAATGCATCATCTGGGGTATAGGAAACATTAGCTTTAACCCTTGTTTTTACCTCCCTCTGCGTATCTAAGCACCCATGGATTGACCAAGATCAATTAATGCTTTATTTTAGGGTGACGTTTATCCAGTGGAACCTTATAATAATATCCAACCAGTCCTTGACGCTCACTGGGGAATGGTCTACGATGAAGATGTAAGATACATTTCTCTGTGACCACATAAATCTTGGGAGATTGGAGGTCAAAATGAATGTTAAAACTGTTTAATTTATTGCAGTCAAGCGGCCTCCGGTCCCATACCTTATCTATACTTGTGACAAACGCTCCTGGAGTTCTCAATCTAATAACCGGGTCTATCTCCAGGAGAGGTTATAACATCCAGGTTGTTATACACACACTCTTTCTTTTAGTTTCACTGATGTGCATGTATACTTCTCTTCTTTTTTTATCTCAAGATTATGTGAAAGTTGTCTATTTTATTGCTCTAGAGTCTAGCTGTTGGTCCTGCTGAGAAAGAGGGCCTATCTCGGATCACAACAGTTATCCCCGGAACTGATGAAAACATAGATAAGTTGGTAAGACAGCTTCAAAAGTTGATTGATCTTCATGAGGTGAGCAAATGGTTTGAAATGGAAGTACTAGGGTCTTCAGTTTATAGGTCTAATAACGGTTTCGTTTCATTGTGGTTTGTAGGTCAAAAATATAACTCACATGCCATTTGCGGAGCGAGAACTGATGCTTATCAAAGTTGCTGCTCATACTGCTACAAGGAGAGATGTTCTTGATATCGCTCAAGTTTTTCGTGCTAAAGCCATTGATGTCTCAGATCATACTATCACTCTTGAGGTCCTGATATCATATTTCCTTAAAACTTTACATCAAAAGCTGGAACCTTTCAAGCTTGAGATGAGATCTAGTAGCTGATGAACTCATCTATTTGCAGGTTACTGGCGATCTCAGAAAAATGGCTGCACTACAAACTCAGTTAGAGGTCTATGGAATCTGCGAGGTTAATAAAAACAAAGTTTTCCATTTCTCAAACACATTCTCTTTTGCATTTGAAACCTGATTCTCTCATCTCTTCAAAGACACATTGTTATATTTTTGTTTGATTACTTACGATTTGACGATTTTGATGGTTTGTGAAGGTGGCTCGGACAGGAAGAGTAGCATTGGTAAGAGAATCTGGAGTAGATTCGACTTATCTTCGTGGATACTCTCTTCCTTTGTGATTCCAGAGGTTAATTCTTTACCAATCAAAGATACATAAAGCATTATTGTTGTTCTGTATCATCATCATTTGAGTTATGTATTAAAAGGATCTTCTTGTCCAGAGGACTTTGCCACAAGCTTCAGTGTTTCTGGAAGTTGTTTCATCATGTGTTTGATTGATTACTTCCTCATGAGTCTCGTGACGTTTTCCAAGTTGTTATAGGAGGACTTATTTAGAGAACTAAATAAAATAATCATGTTTGTGTCGTTAATTAGTTTTGGATCCCAAAACACTCTTTCTAGTTATCACTAGCTTTCAATGACTTGTTTAAAAATTCACAGATTAAATCTATACTACTAATTGGGAAAAATCCTTTAAAATGTAAAATATTATAAATTATAAATGACCTTTATGACAAAAAAAAAACATAATGCCCAATAAAAAAATCACATTATAAAGTAATTTCTTTTAATACCACCATTTATAGTTTTTAAGATAAAATTATATTATTTTCTTTAATTAGACATAAATATCATTTTTTTAATTTGATGTTAGGGTTGAGTATTTAGTGGTTGAGTTTAGTTTTTTATTATTTGGGTTGAGTATTTAGTGGTTGAGTTTAGTATTTATTGTTTGGGTTTTGTATAATTTCTCAAAAATATAATCTAATTTTTAATTCAATTGAATTATTAAAGGGTAAATTTGTCTTTAATGGTATTTTGGAAATTAAAGTTAATTCGATAGTATTTTTGAGAATTGACTTTATGTGTATAAAAGTTTATTAAATTATGTAAGTCTTTTAAGTAATTCATTTTACTAACTATATATAATTTCAAAAACGATATCTAAATTATGATTGCTCCATTATCATTTTGATTTTTGACTACAAATATAAATCAATGGGAAAATGGTCAATTAAATACTAAACTATTACATTTTTGCCAAATTAAATACATATCTTTTAATTAGCCAAAAAAAATATAAACATATGTTGACTTTGCCAATTTAATAATAAAGTTAGTCAACTTTAACTCCCTTTTAATTATAATTAAACACCGTTAACATCAATTTTTTAAGTTGAAAAGTTTGAGAATTAAAACAATATATTTAATGTTAATCTTCTCCATCATCTAATATTTTTTTCTTTTCTTTGCGTCTAAAATTTTATGTTCGTTTAGTGATTGTTGATACGTTTACATAATTATCTGTATTTGTTAGTTAGTATTTGTTAATGATATAATGCAAAGAACAACGTTAACGCTTCTAGTGGTGCTGCTACTCAATTACTTGATCCTATTGTTTTTATTGTTTAAGCTTCATATTTGTAATTGTATCACTTTCAACTCATAACCATAATTACATGACCTGTATTCTATGGTTGTATATATCTTTGTATTTGTATTTAAGGGAAAATAGAGTGATTTATAAAAACTAAGGCAACATTAAGAACAGCAGTATAAGTTTGTGGTCCAACAAAAGCAAAAAATGATAAAAGTTCTTGTGATTGTCTTTCTTGTGAGTTTAAATTTATGATCATCCTTGTAATCCTCTTTCCTATGTAAACAAAACAAAAAGTAAATTAGTAAGAAATATTATTTCAAAATCAAAGTGATCTGGAAAAAATAAACTAACCGGTTCTTTTCTTGGTTTTTTAGCATGAGGTTCAACACTTGGGACTGAACATGATAATTTATTGTGGCCTTGTTCTTTACAATTTGAGCATGTTATGATACGATGTTCTCGGCTTAATTTGGTACTGGATTTCTTAGAAGAAGATTCATTAACGCTTTTACGTCTAGCATAGTTACTTGGCCTACCATGATTGCCTACTCGGTTAGATGGTGGCAAGACTGACAATCTATTTAACCTAGGCCACAACTTCATACCTTCCACAGGCTCTATACCATGATCATAGGTTTGATGCCAAGTTCGTGTTGTGAAGTACTCAGAAACATAATCATCAACCTTCTGTTTTTTGGCGATTATAGCACAAGCAGCATGACTGCATGGAATACCATTCAACTGCCATTTCTCACAGCCACATGTCTTCAACTTCATATCCACACGATAAGAACAGCCATGCGATTCTATCTCATGCATATCACCAGTGCACATGTACCGTGTGCATTCCCCAGATTTTTCTATTGAAGATTCAATTTCAACATGTGTTCTCTTTGTAAATTTTGTCATCAACCTATTTGCAATAATAGACCTCCGAGCAGTACGAACCATACATTGTCTTCTTACATCCTCTAACAAGTCAAGCAATGGTTTTTTTCTAGCTTTACGAATGGTTCTATTAAAAGATTCACTTAGATTATTCAAATTATCATTGCAGCATGAACCAACCTTAAAGAAGGCCCTATACCATGTAGGAGGATTGGTTTTTAGAAGAGANCAACAGCAGCTAAAAACTGCCCTTTAACATCCCATTTAAGAAAGGCACCATCTAAACCTATGATAGGTCTACACATTGACTTCCAAACTACTCGTTGTGCTTCAAAACAAACATAAATACGATCAAACCTTTGCTTGCTTCCTGGTTTTGGTCCTGGAATAGTCTGAATCTCCATGATGGTGCCTTTATTTGTCTTGTGAATCTCTGCTTCATAATCCCAAATTCGAGAAAAATATGCTTCGTGGCTACTTTTTCTAACGCTTGAAAGTTTGGTCTTCGCTTTTCGACATTGTTCATCAGTAACTATGAGATTATAGTTTCTCTTTATTTCAGCAGCCATTTCTATAGCAGTAACCTTAGGATTCAATCTCAACCTCTCCTCAAATAACTGGGCAATTGTGGAAGTCTTCAACATTTTTGAGTAACCAGACCTAATACAAATGTGTTTATTCTCATAAAATTTAATCTACATTTTGTTTTTTTCTCTTCTCGTATGAACAATAAACTCTCCATGAACATGAATATTCTGTGTCAGAGCAAATAGCATCAAGCTTCTTCTCTGATGACATTTTGAGTTTAATATCATAACGGGTTTTTAGAGAATACATGAGAAGGGCTTGCTTGAACTTCGAAGCAGAACCAAATGTCTTACCCAATGCTAGAATTTCATCATGTGATTCTGAATCTGCACGAGATTGTTTTTGTAGTTCCTCTTCCTCATCGTCTGACGACAACAGATCTGGTATTTTATCCTCGCTCCATATGTCATCTCCACTGTCATCACTCTCTACATCATTGTTCACGATATCTCCAAAGTGGTTTTCTAGGAATGTATTTTCTTCCACAGGTACAATAGTGTTTTCTCTAGATTCATCTTCACTCTCGTTAACAGCATCATCTTCAATAACCTCCCAATTGTTTCCATTAGTCGCTTCAACCACATCTGTGTCTACATGATCTTCAAAAGAATATTTTTTTCTTGTTCGACGTATTGGCAGCTTGTTTCTTTCTTGCATCGGGAACTCAAGTAATTAGAAAATGAAATTAGAGAAAAAAAAGAATTAGAGAATAAAAGAAGAGAAGATTTGGGGAAGAAGATGAAATCATCAATTAGAGAATAAAAGAAGAGAGGAGACGATATGGAGAAGAAGATGAAACGAGCGCTATTCTATTTAGCCCCTTTGTTTTGATTCTAAACCCCAAACACCCCTCACTTTTTTACATTTTTATTTTGTCTTTATTTTTAATAAAAAAAATTGTAAAAGACTGAAAACTCAGAAGTTTTCCTATTATTAACTAAAAAACCAGGATTATTCAACCCAACCAATTCAAATTTAACCCATACCCGATTTTACCGGATCCGATCCAGAAATTTGAATTAAAAAAAAAACAAAAAAAAAACGAAAAAAAAAACGAAAAAAA
>KE159196.1:11414-22961 GCA_000411055.1 Leavenworthia alabamica | reverse complement strand
CCTCTTGTTTGAAACACCAATCCTTCACTCTCACTTTGCAGCTTGTATAGACCTTTGTCTTTCAGTTCCAACTCTATAGAGTAAGCTGACCTTATAACCTCTTTCACAGTTATAGTACTTCTTCCACTGCTATATTTGAGTGTGTGAACCAGACTTTCAAATTGCTTAGGTAAACTATTCATGAGTATAGCAGCTTGATCTTCATCACTCATCTCAACATGAACACTTGACAGATCCGACATCAACTTGTTAAACACATCCAAGTTTTTATCTAGATTCTTACTTCCATCCATCTTGAAGCTAAAAAATCTCTGTTTGAGATAGAACCTATGAGGTAAAGTTTTGGCTTGATATTCAGATTCAAGTGCATTCCACATGTCATAAGCTGTAGGTTCTTTCATAACTTTTCTAAGAACAATGTCTGTTAGACTCATGCTTAAAAGATTTCTCACCCTTCTGTCTTTGTCAAGCCATTTGGTGTCAATCTTTGCTGTTTCATTCTTGTCTGTTTCATCCTCTCCCTCTACACCTTTTCCTTTCACATCTGTAACTTGACCTTGAACAGATACAGGTTGAAGAGCTGAATCCAGACCCAAAATCTCCAGCTGATCCAATATTTTGTGTTTCCATAGAGCAAAATCTCCTTCACCATCAAACTTTTCCACATCAAACCTCCCTTGAGTTGGCTCCATCTCTAAATCCGACTTGTAAACTTAAAGATGTGAGCTTTTACTCCTTTACCACTTTGATCTTGTGTTTCCTGTGATAAAGATTTAAACTTTATGCTGAAAGCTTGTATCTTTATTCACTAACAAGGCTCTGATACCATTTGTTGTGATTGGTTTGAACTTGTGTTTGTATTTGAACTGTTTTGCAGAGTAACTTGGTGCTTAAGCTACTCAATCTATGGAAGCTTGACACAAGGATTTATACGAGTTCCCAAGGCAATGTGCCAAGGTACATCTCGGTAAGCTAGTGCCACTCACAAGAAGTTCCACTAAAACAAGTAAGAGTTACAAACTGTAGACGTTATCCTCTCAAACAACAAAGCTCTCAACCAAGAATGAAAAATGAAGAACAAGTTAAGAACACTCTCAATCCCCTGTTTCCCCACTCAACCTCACTCTCTCACCTTGCTGTATGTCCCAACGTCCACACTGATTCAAGATCACCTTGTATCCTTTAGTACTTCTTCCATTTTGTCCTTGCCATTTAATGACCTGACACACACTATACTTTAAACCAAGTCAATTGTCGTGACTTGATAAAACACAGAACACCAACTGATTTAAACTTCAGTCTCTGTCTTGGACTTCACCGAGAATGTTTCTTGTTGGACCTACATTACTTCTTCGGCCCAGATCATCTTTCTTATAAGCCCAATAATGTCTGAGACCTTCCAATCGGGCTTCACAGAAACAGATTTAGAAATGGATAAAAAACAGATTATTTTAAATATGGGTGTGGTTTAAAGCTGTTAAAAATTGTTTCTTTTCAACTCTCCAGGTGTGTGGAAGCATGAGAAGAGCGAAGGGCATGACGATTATGGACTTGTAGTTAGTGAGAAAGCTAGAAAGTATGGAATAGTTAAAGAGCTTGATGAGCCTTTTAATCTCAAGGAAGGAACTGTTGTTCTCCAATATGAAGCTCGTTTCCAACAAGGACTTGAGTGTGGTGGTGCTTACATTAAGTACCTTCGTCCTCAAGAATCTGGATGGTTTCCTCAAGGATTTGATAATGACTCTCCTTACTCTATTATGTTTGGACCTGACAAGTGTGGTGCTACTAACAAAGTCCATTTCATCTTGAAGCATAAGAATCCCAAGAGTGGCGAGTTTGTTGAGCACCATCTCAAGTTTCCTCCTTCTGTTCCTTATGACAAGCTTTCTCATGTCTACACTGCAATCTTGAAACCTGACAATGAGGTTAGGATTTTGGTTGATGGTGAGGAGAAGAAGAAGGGTAATTTATTGTCTGCTGAAGATTTTGAGCCTCCTTTGATCCCCTCCAAGACTATTCTTGATCCAGAGGACAAGAAGCCAGAAGACTGGGATGAGAGAGCCAAGATTCCTGACCCTAAAGCTGTGAAGCCTGATGACTGGGATGAAGATGCACCCATGGAGATTGAAGATGAGGAAGCTGAGAAACCTCAAGGATGGTTGGATGATGAGCCTGAAGAGGTTGAAGACCCTGAAGCAAGCAAGCCATAAGATTGGGATGATGAAGAAGATGGTGAATGGGAGGCTCCTAAGGTTTCCAACCCTAAGTGTGAGGAAGCACCTGGATGTGGCGAATGGAAGAGACCGATGAAGAGGAACCCTGCTTACAAGGGAAAATGGAGCTCCCCTCTTATTGATAACCCAGCTTACAAGGGAATCTGGAAACCTAGAGAAATTCCAAACCCTGAATATTTTGAGCTTGATAAGCCGGATTTTGAACCTATTGCAGCCATTGGTATAGAGATTTGGACAAGGCAAGATGGAATCTTATTTGACAACATATTGATAGCTAAAGACGAGAAGGTTGCAGAAACATATAGACAAAGCACTTGGAAACCCAAGTTTGATATTGAGAAAGAAAAACAAAAGGCAGAGGATGAAGCTTCTGGTGAGGTAGATGGTCTCAAGAGCTATCAGGTAAATTGATTTACAGCCACAAAATATATAATTAATGTTTTATTATATATCCATTTTTGAACTTATATGCTTGTCAATGCTTTTGCATGTAGAAGAAGGTGTTCGACCTCTGATACAAGGTTGCAGACATTTCTTTCCTAAGCGCTTACAAGTCGAAGATCTTAGTAAGTTTTCTAGAATTTGGAACATATTGTACGAAGAAGAGAGCAAGATTCACTGAGAATCTGTAAATTATTCCTTTTGTAGGAACTCATTGAGAAAGCTGAAACACAACCAAACTTAACCATTGGTGTCCTCGTTTCTGTCGTGGTTGTCTTCCTCTCTGTCTTCTACAAGCTCATATTTGGTAGCGCCAAGGTAAAAAAACATGTCAGTTAACATATGGGATGTAATGTTATTTGCTTGGTTGTAATGGAATTGAGGTAAATGGGTATTATATAGGTTAAGGTGGAAAAGAAAAAAGAAGAAACAGCAACAGAAGCCTCGACGAGTGAAGTAAAGACAGATGAGAAGGAAGAAACAACGGCTGGTCCACGTAAGAGGCAGACAAGACGCAAATTCAGGTCCAGTGCCTTGGCCTTTCACTTTGCCTCCAGATGTGTTTCTTTCTTCTATCACTGCTTTGAATTCTTTACCACTACCTAATGTCACCATATGAAAGTACTCTCCGGCTTCAGGACCAAAGTCTTCTTCCAAGCTTGGAGCCTTTATGTAAGCAAGTCTGCAAAGCTGAGCAAGCTTTTAGTAAGTTAAACTTATTCTCATTAAAATGATAAAACTATACATAAAATGAGTTATATACCAGTACCAATTACACTAAACCAAATCACTAAACCGGTATGTACAATATAAAACTATATAGAATAATAGTCCCCCTCAAGATGGGACAAATATGTTGAGAAGACCCATCTTGCCAATCAAATTATGAAACTGAGTTGGGTACAAAGGCTTAGTGAATGGATCAGCAAGCTGTAAAGTGGTACTAACATGAAGCAGCTTGAATAACCCAGCTTGAAGTCGTTCACGAACACTATGACAGTCTGATTCGATGTGCTTAGTGCGCTCGTGAAAGACTGGATTATTTGCTATGTGAATGGCAGCAGTATTGTCACAAAACAATAAGGTAGGTTTAACCAGATCAACATGTAACTCCTTTAGAAAATTAGTCAACCAAATCAACTCATCAGTAGCAAGTGACAAGCTGCGGTATTCAGATTCTGCAGATGATTTAGATACAACTTGTTGCTTCTTAGATTTCCAACAAATAAGAGATGAGCCAAGAAACATGCAGTAGCCAGAAGTAGAACGACGTGTATCCAAACAAGAATTCCAATCAGCATCAGCAAATACTTGTAATTGGAGTTCAGCTTTTGAAGAATAAAACAAACCTTGGCCAATGGTACCTTTAATGTACTGCAAAACTTTGTAAACAGCCTGAAGATGTGTTTTACGAGGAGCACAAGAGAACTGGCTAAGTTTGTTGACAGCAAAGGTTATATCAGGTCTGGTTATTTGCAAATACATCAAGCGACCAATGAGTCTTCTGTATGATTCAGCATCTACCAGATCACTATCATCTTTCAATTTTAACTTAATGCTAGGATCCATGGGAATGCTTGAAGGTTTGCAACCAAGAAAACCAGTTTCATCAAGAAGATCTAAGGCATATTTTCTTTGACATAGATGAATACCTTCCACAGATCTTGCAATCTCCAAACCCAGAAAATATTTAAGAGGGCCTAAATCTCTGAGTTTAAAAGAAGCTGCCAACTGAATCTTCAAAGTATCCACCGCTGAATCATTGTTGCTAGCGATGATGATATCATCCACATAGACAAGAACACAAAGAAAAGCCTCATCAGTTGTTTTAAGAAAGCAAGTATGATCACAGTAAGATTGTGTGAATCCCAAAGCAAACAGAGTAGATGAGAATTTTAAAAACCATTGTCGGCTTGCTTGCTTTAACCCATAGAGAGATTTATTAAGTTTACACACAGCATTTGGAGGCAAAGAGTCCCCCTGTCTAGATGCATAACCTTGAGGCAGCTGCATATAAATTTCTTCATCAAGATCCCCATTGAGAAATGCATTAGATACATCCAGTTGAGTAAGAGACCAGCCATGTATAGAAGAAACTCCAAGAAGAAGCTTGACTGAATTCAACTTAGCAACTGGAGAAAAAGTTTCTTTGTAATCAAGACCTTCTTGCTGTGTGTAGCCCTTAGCTACCAACCTAGCTTTATATCGCTCAATACTGCCATCAGACAAATATTTTATTTTGAATACCCATTTGCAACCTATAGCTGTCTTATCTGGTGGAAGTGAGCAAATCTCCCAAGTGGCTGTGCCTTCCAAAGAATCAAACTCAACACCCATAGCATCACGCCAAATCTGAAGTCTCTGTGCCTCAGTATATGATGTTGGTTCTTTGGTTTTATCAAGAAAAGCTAAAAAAGCAAAATATGGAACAGAGAGTTTTCCATAGTGAATGAATTTTGAGATTGGATGAACAGTTGAGGAAATCACTGAATTACAGTAATAATCCTGAAGATAAGCAGGCTTTTTAACCTTCCTATGCGATGTTTGAATAGAAGATTCAGGGACATCAATAGTACCAGCAGAAGGCAAGGTATCTACAGATGGACATGAGACAGAATGCTCAATGGCCGATGTCTGATGGTGCATAGGAGGTGTTAGAATCAGATCAGGAAAGAAAGATGTATCTTCCGCTGTAAAATCTGTTCTATGAAAAGGAAAAAGATTCTCGTGGAAAATAACATGTCTGGAAACAAAGAGTTCTTGAGTTTTCAAATCAAGTAATTTATAACCCTTGTAACCAGCAGGAAATCCTAAGAGAACACAAGCTCTAGCCCTAGGAGAAAATTTATGCCTACTCTTGGGTGATGTAGAGGCATAACAAAGACAGCCAAAAACTTTAAGCTGATTGTAATCTGGGACTTTCTTTGTTAAAACCTCATAAGGACTTTTGTTTTCTAATACAGGAGCAGGAAGTCTGTTTATAAGGTGAACTGCAGTGAGTATGCAGTCACCCCAATAGGGTAGAGGAATGTGTGATTGAAAGAAAAGGGATCTGGCTACATTTAAAATGTGTTGGTGTTTTCTTTCAACAACCGAATTCTGTTGGGGAGTTTCAGGGCAAGAATGGAATGGCAGAATGCCTTTAGATTGGTAAAAATCTGTAAAATTGAGTTCCGGAGCATTGTCAGACCTAACCCTCTTAACTTTAGTCTCAAACTGAGTCTCTACCATGGCTATAAAGTTTGGAAAGACTTGAATAACATCAGACTTATTCCTTAAGAGGTAAACCCATGTGGCTCTAGAGTGATCATCAACAATTGTTAAAAAATACTTATAGCCATCATGAGTTGGTACTGAAAAGGGACCCCATGTATCAATATGAACCAAATCAAAAGGATGATTGCTAAGGTTATTATTAGAAATGAAAGGGATATGTTTCTGTTTAGACAAATGACAAATTTTACAGTGAAAATCTGTATTGGTTTTTTGTTTAGGAAAAGAAAGCAGACTAGACATAGGCTGTAACTTTGAAAAAGACGGGTGTCCTAGCCTTTGATGCCAAATATCAGGGGTAGAGACAACTGCTGTAACAAAAGACGTCTTATTTGATGAACTAGAAACAGATTCTGTGTCCAGAATGTAGAGGTTTGCTACTTGTCTACCCATCCCAATCATTAATCCCTGTGTACGCTCCTGAAGAATACAAGAGTTCTCATCAAACCATATCCCACAATTCATACTCCTAGTCAAACAGCTAACACTAAGGAGATTAAACTTAAATTGGGGTATAAACAAGACATCCTTAAGAACTAAATTACCCAAATGAACTGTTCCTATACCAACAATGCTCACAAGAATCCCATTTGGTAAGGTTACAGTGGTGTTTTTAAGGTAATGAAAGTCAAAAAAGGAATGTTTGTTATGGCAAATATGGTTTGTTGCTCCTGTATCTATCACCCAAGATTCTATGGCATTGATGTTATTATCTAGAGAGCAAACAAAAGGCCTATCAATTCCAGTAAAAGAACAAATGATAGAAGGATAGATTGTACCGGAAATTGGGCAAAATGTAGATGGAACTGAAGAAGAAGAAGGCACATTGGAAGATACCGAGACAGAGTGAACTTCAGGAGTGACAGTGACACTTGGAGATTGTAGCTTAGTACTGAGGAAGGAAACCAGTTGTTGAATTTGATCATGTGAGAGATCATCACCAGTCTTGCTAACAGAGTTATCACTGATATCTCCAACAGTTGCATTGGCTAAGACAGGTGTAGATGCTGGTTTAAACTTCTGTTTAGACTTAAATGATGCTGGATAACCATATTTCTTGTAACATCTGTCTTCTATGTGACCAAGACGACCACAAAAGGTGCATAATGATTTATCCTTCGGTTTTTGATACTGAGTTTCTTTGACAACAGAAGTTCCAGACTGTGCTTGATGAATATATTGCCCAGTATGAGCAACTTGAAAAGCAGAAGATGCAGGACCACTCATTCTAGCAGACCTCTGACTGTCTTCTTGATCCAACAAATTGTACACCTCAGAAAGAGATGGTAAAGTTTTCTTCATCAGAATTTGACTCCTAATTGCATCATAACTTTCATTTAATCCCATGAGAAAATCAATCACTCTGTTGGTTTCTTTTTCTAGCATTAAATCTTCCACTGTCATTGCTGCTACTTGTAAACTCGATAGTTCTTCCCACAAAGACTGTGTCTGAGTATGATAGGAGGATAAATCCATACTTCCTTGCCGTAATGAATGAATTTGTTGTCTCAGCTTGTAAAGTCTTGGTAAATTTGATTTATGAAACCGTGTGTGAAGATCTTTCCAGATTTCTGCAGCAGTCTGAAAGTATAAAATACTAGTATAGAGTTTCTTTGACACACTGTTGAGAAGCCATGACTTAACCATACTGTTACAACGCTTCCAAATATTACAATATGGATCATTATCTGCAGGTTTTATTATCGAGCCATCCACAAATCCAAACTTATTCTTAGCTTCTATACTTGTACTAATAGCAACAATCCATGTACCATAGTTAGTTCCATCTAATAATTCAGGAGCTAGAACTAATCCTGGATGATCGGAACTAAGAAGATAGTATGGACTATGAATGTTATCCGGAGAATCTGATACCTCGAATGGATGTGAAACAGACTTAGATCGATGAACCTCTGCACGATCAATGAATCCTGTAGTTCCATGAGGTGAAATAGATTTCGGAGAAACAGCCTGAGGAGAATCAGGTGTAGAGCTACGATACTTCGTGTTTGTCTTACGCTTTCCCATCACAATCCAATGAACAACTCAATCTAAGATATATTACTTGACTGAAGATGTAATTGTACTGGAACACGTTCAAAACTCCTTGTCGCAGCTACAGAAGAACTCCACAAACAAGATTGAAAGAAATCAGAATCGATTTTAAAAAAAACCTAGAAATTGGGACTTGAAGAAGATGAGCACGAATCCAAGAAAATAATCGGTGGAATCGACTCGCCGTAGCCTCAAGAACATGAATCTAAGGTCAGAATGATGATTGCCGGTGAAAATCCGGTGAATCGAGCTCAACGGAAAAGTTTGTTAGGAGGAGAACAAGTTTACTCGCTCTGATACCATTTTAGTAAGTTAAACTTATTCTCATTAAAATGATAAAACTATACATAAAATGAGTTATATACCAGTACCAATTACACTAAACCAAATCACTAAACCGGTATGTACAATATAAAACTATATAGAATAATACAAGCCCTGGTGCTGCAGATACTGAAGGCTCGATTGGTCTGATAGCACTGTACGGTTACTACTACCTCTTAGTTTCCATAATCAATATAGAACACTTCAAATTTTTCATCTGGGGATTGAACGGCTGCTCGAGGTGCATTAACAATCTGAACACACAAGTATTGATTGCATGAATAAACAAGAAGCAAAGAAAGGCTAGAGTTAAAGAAAGTGAATTGTGATTTACCATTGCTCGGTTCCAGGAGTTATCAAGACTAAACTGTGCAAGAACGATGTCACCTCTCTTAGGATTAAAGGATCCAATAATAGGAGCGTCTTTAATACTCAAAGATGCAAGCTGGTTCTGAATTGAAGCTATTTTCTGATCTCCAGCAGATTGAACATAGAACCGACCTCCTTCAAGTACTTCTGTAACAACCACCTGTAATCATAGGCAACAAAAAGAAATTAAAGGTTTGTTTTTTATTGTATATAAAAGAATTATATGAGTTTTGTGAAGAATCATGTGGATACATTCACCTTTAAGGTCTCCTTTTGCCTAGTCTCTACGGTGTTAGTGTTCCTGTTTGAAACTTCTTCTCCTTCAACATAGTTTTCCCAAATCTAAAGAGATGAAGATTTCGGCAATTTGAAAGAGAGGATTCAAACATTTATTGCTAGTCACCTTTAGTTTCTGGTCTTTAGCAGATCTCTCAGCATGTTCAAGATGTGCTTCGGAAGTCCTGTCTGCACCAAAGCTAGTCTGCAATTTGGCTAAGCCAGTGATACGTTAAGGGAAGAAGCACCAGAAGAATTACTATACGTTAATATTTACTATTTTAGTTACGGTGTCGTTTTTTACTTTTTACCTAAAAGCTTGTATTTTGCCTTAGATTATTTGAATACTATTTAAAGGGTGAGAGTGTGTGAGAGATAGACATCTTGAGATATCACTAAAAAAGCTGCGGCTTTGGGGGAGGGTAGAGGCTCCTTTGTAAACCTCTTAACTGGTTACTCTTGTGATTTTTCAATTGACAATATCAATTTCTCAAATTGTTCTTGTTTTATAATCAAAATCGTATCAGCCAGCTTCAAGTAGAACTGTCGCCACATTTGAACTTGACTCCCACATTGATCCCAAGAAAGTACCGGTTCTATCCACGGTTTCAACTTCAATCTGTGTTGATTATAACAGAACAATGAAAAAACATATAGTAGAATACAAAAACTGAGTTGTCATTTTAGATAAGGATTCTGTTTACCTCAACATCCCTCTGCATGATTCTACGTCTCATTACAGAGATAGCTTCATCTGAAAACGGCTCGCCACGACCAGGACATCTTACTCCAGAGGATGAAAAGGAAATGCTACATGTTATCTTTGGAATATAAAGCTTAAGCCGATGTCCGATGAGGACATATTCCACAATAGCAGGTATCCTCCTGATTCTTTGCAAGGATGGCAAGAAATCTTTAGCTGCCGCCTAAGACAAATATATACTTACCATTTAGACTACTGAAAATGGCTAGCGAGGACCGAATAAATATATTTACTAACCACAGTTAAGTCAGTGATGTGCATGCCTGGAGATTCTTTTCCAGAATGGATTCCTTTCTTTCCAAAAAGAGCACACGCTTCAGCAGCCAGAAGAGCATCATAATGACTTGACCGCTCTTCAAATTCTCTATGTCTAACCACATTTCCAAAACCACGTGAGAGAACGAGCTAAGCAAATTTTCACTCCAGCCGGCTGAGCACCAGCCACTTCAACATAATCAGCTTTGGCAGGAGATGGAAGGAACACTGAGCCAAAATCCATGACCCTAGAATCAGCAGCTCCTGATGTAGTAGGACCATCTGTTTAGGTGACTTTCCTCGAGTATTCCATTAGAACAAGAACCTGTTTGCCAATAAGTTTTTGTCTCAGGAATTCTCTTGCTTCCCGAGCATAAGGAGCTGGTTTCTCTTCTCTGCATGGGTTACCTATTTTTGGACTTCTAATACTCGATAGACAGACTCGTCTCTCTGCCTCTGGACTCCCAAATGGAACAGCATCATCAGCAACTATGACACAATCCCCACTCGCTACTTCAATTACCTTTCCCGTAAAGTTCTGGTCATGAATTGCCTCAGAGTTTGTAGCTGGTGGAACATAGTTTGCCCACATTTTAACGCGATCTTTCTTGCACTGAAGTTCTGCAGCTTTCAACTTTTTCTTAGCTTCTTCCTCCATCATGTTAGCACTCCATTCAACAAATTTAGCAAGACCCTGAGAAAATATAATAGCAACCAATGTCACTAGCTTTGTTCAACAACATTATTATTATTCAGTTCGTAAACTTAATATGTAAATGATGTTGAAAGCAACATAACTGCTTAATTTAAGCACATACATTTTCAACGAGCTCCAAACCCAAGTCTTTAACTGCTTCACCATCAGAATAATGAACTAAACCTATCAGATTGTTAAATTTGTCAACGCCTTCAAGAACAATGCGAACCTGCAATATCCAGCTTAAATTGAGATCGTACTAATTTCAAATACAGATAAATAGAAGAGAAGTTACTGAGAAAATGTTATGACCTTTAGGCTCATTCTCAGCAAATACAAAGAACCTTTTGATGACATGGCAGAGTCAAAGGAGGAAAGAAAGACTAGAGAAAAAGTTGAACAAAGAAACAAATCGATTGTGAATATTATAAAAGAGAAGCCAGCTGGCGAGGACACATCACTAGGGTTAGGAATCAGTCTCAACAACTATAAAAGAGGAGTTAAAAAGAAGAGAAAGGCAGGGATTACCTCAAAGTGGAAAGGGCTAGCCATTTGGTTAGATTGGGCAAGAGTTTTGGAAACAAAACTCTTGATTTTTATCTTTTCTTGTTTTTGGATCTTTGCTATTTTGTTATTTGGGTATTTTGTTCTTGTAAAACTCTACTTGCTTGTCTAAATCATTATCTACACGTTGAGTTTACAGTCTTCTTCTTCACAAACTGAGTGTGATCTTACCAAGTTCCTAGCTTTATCCTCTTGTGGTGTTGATCCAAACCATTTGAGAGATACCGGCGAGTTAGGCACTTAACAGAAAACCCCTTATATCTCTACTAAGAACACGGTGTTCGGTAAAGTACTTG
>KE159195.1:29205-42640 GCA_000411055.1 Leavenworthia alabamica | reverse complement strand
TTAAGTCGGGTATAGGGAACAAGAGAGGCTTTTCCGAGACCGTTGATCTCAAACTCAATCTTCACTCTAATAAACAAGTACATGTGGATCTTGACGTTGTCGGAGCTCCTAAGGAGAAGACCCTCCTCAAAGACCCTGCTAAGCCTCCAGCTAAGTAAGTTATATCTATAAATATGTATATGTTAAACTTTATAAGCTACATATATATATGGATGCATAAATATAGTGTACATATTGATCCATAAATAATAGTTATGGCGTGTGTTTTGTTATATTGTACGTAGAGCACAAGTGGTGGGTTGGCCACCGGTGAGGAACTACCGGAAAAATATAATCGCTAATCAGAAGAACAATGAAACGGAGGAGACAATGAGTGGCGGAGGAGGAGGAGGAAACGCTGCCTATGTAAAGGTTTCCATGGATGGAGCTCCTTATCTTCGAAAGGTTGACCTCAAGATGTACAAAAGCTACAAGGATCTCTCTGATGCCTTAACCAAAATGTTCAGTTCCTTTACCATGGGTACGTAGCGTTCGATATTGTTGGCTTTTGCGTTTATGATCACACCACTAAAACAACGTCGTTTTAGTATTTTGCTAATATGATAATGTTGTTGATTATGATAGGGAGCTATGGAACTCATCAAGGGATGATAGATTTCATGAACGAGAGTAAAGTGATGGATCTGTTGAACAGTTCTGAGTATGTTCCAAGCTACGTGGACAAAGATGGTGACTGGATGCTCGTTGGTGATGTCCCATGGCCGTGAGTTTTCATTAACTTCCACACTTTTTCAATAATATTATTCGACCAAAACTATATATTATAAACTAATATTATTGATATCAATTATTAGAAATTATAATAGAAATGCATGCATGTGTATTATATACGCACAACCATATCATTTGGTTTGCATGTGACAGAACTCGAATAAGATGTTTAATACCAACATGTTAGCTCATTTGTAGCTGGCAGTGGCACATTAATATTTTTTCACTTTTATCAATTAATTAATTAATATATAATAATAAAAAAATTAAATTTCGATTTCAGGATGTTTGTTGAGTCATGCAAACGTTTGCGTCTTACGAAAGGATCTGAAGCAATTGGACTTGGTATGTTATTTTCTTCCTTGTTTCTAGTGCTGGGAAGCGGGTCGATCCACAACACGCAACCCGCAAATCGCGGGATTCGAGAAAAAATCATTAACTCGAACTCGTCCCACATAAACAAAAAATTTTAAAATTAAACTCGCACCCGCAGTTTAAACCGCAACCCGCTAAATCTAATTATATTTTTTTATATATAAAATCTTTAAAAAAATTTAAAAATTCATAAAATTTATAAAAAAACACGGAAAAAAATACGAAACTCATTAAAATAGATAGAATAATTTTGTTTAAGGTGAGTTTATTCAATTTGGTATTTTAATAGATTTAGATGTATTGTTAAAGTACAATAAAATCATGTGTTATTCAATTATGTATTTAACAAAATACAATAAAATACATTGTTATTGGATTAAACATTTATTTGTTGATTTCAAAATAAATTAAAAACAAGTGTTATTTAATAATGATTGTATTTAGATACATTTAGATTTTAATGTATTTTAATGTATTTTTTTTCTAAAACATGAACAATCAAAATACCATCATTTTAGGTAGTATTTCAAAATACACCTCAAACTTAAATACATTAAANCCCGCGGGTTAAATACCACATTCCCAGCACTAATTGTTTCTTTCTTCAAGTGATTCTTTTATTTTTGGTCAAAAATTTATAAAATCTTTTTGTTATACCCAATTTGGTTTTCAGCTCCAAGAGCAATGGAGAAGTGCAAGAACAGAACCTAAACAGAAAAAAATGAAGACAATATGCATAATGTATTCTTGATTTTTATTTTTGTATTTGTTATGGTAATATGTGTTTGTAATTTTATCTGAGGATATATATAGGGAAATGTATAATATATAATTGTTTACAAAAAAGAAGTCACAAATTTGTGTGTGACCAGAAGATCCCAAACTTTAAATGTATGTGTTTTTGTTTCATCTCTCAAGTAGAATTCACTTTTTAATTTGTAACTGTGATAAGTGATTCTATAGATTTTTTTTTCTTCTATATTTTAAAATGGGAACATTATATAAATTTTAGAGTAGGTAAAAATTTACGTTGAAATAATTTATCTCTATATTTATAATTAATTAGCATCTTGGCCCATGTTATGCAAGAATATATTTATTGCTAAAAATTTTTAAAATATTATTTTTATTTTAAAATGTTATTTCTTTTAAAATTAAATTATAGTCTAATATTAATATTTTAAAATATAATGACTAAATCTATGATTACTAAATTTAAATGTTTAAAATCATGTAATATGTAAATTCTATTGAAAATCAAGAAAAACTAAATTTCAATATTTTGTCCTTAACTTATAGCAAATGTTTTAACAAACTACATATTTTAGTCAATTCAAGAAAATAATAAAAATTTATTTCAAAATTTTAACAAACAAATTTAAAATAATAATTTATCTTAAAAAAATTTACTCTGATAAAATAATAAACATTTGTATTAAAAACAATTTGTATTGAGTTTTAGAAAACTCACCCGGTTTCTAAATAAAATTTTGAAGATGGATTACTTTTTGGCAGAAATTTTGGAGTTACATCAGTTAAACTTTATAACTCTATAAGATTATTTTTAAATCAATCAGATAAAAAAAATAATATTGAAAAAAAGAAAACATCATAAATGAATCGACAATCAAACAGAGAGAAAAATAATAACAAAATAAGTGAGAGAATATAGAAAAATTGTTATCAAAACTGACACGTATAAATATATTATTTTAGAGAAAAAAGTGGGAAAATGGAGATAGTGAATAAAAGAGATTTTAAAAAATTAAAGCGATATTATAATTTTTTTTGTTAAAAAAATAATTGCAAAAATATAAAATTTTGTGGTTGTGATACATGTCAAAAAAAAAAAAAGCTGGAGTTATATTCAAATTTACTGCTGATTTAGTAAATATAAATACAATTATGCTTTTTGCCTCTTTATTTACTTACAACTTGGTAACTATTTTTTCATTATTTAGTAAAAATATCATATCTAAAAATATTTACGTTACAATTAGTAACTTCAGTTGTATTTTCCATCCTTTATGTATTTACAATAGAATTAATCACAATATAACTCACTACAACGAAAAATTAACATAACCTTGAAAGTGAACCATTGTAAATAGTGTAAAATTATATTTATGGCTTTTGTTATTTTTATGTGAAATTTAGTATCCATAAACACATTTAACTTTTTTTTGTTCTAATTAAGTGGGAAGAATTTATCAAAGTCAGGACCCATGAGAGACGTAGGGAACAAGAGCATGTGCATGTTCATGGGTTCATTTCATCCCCATCATTAGGAAAAATGTCATTTTTAGTTTATATATATATCTTCATTTCATCATCAAATAGTATTTATTTTTGTGTATGACATTAAGAAAATTTATCCATAATTTCTGATTGGATTATAATAAAGAGAAACTCTAGCCTTGCTAAACCTTTTTGTTTCGTTTTAATTTTATCAGATGTTTTTGGGAAAACAATGAACGTGACATTACATAATCTTATCTAAACTATAAGCTTTATTAACGTAACACACAAAAAAAAAAAACTGAGCTCATTTATTACATTTCAAGTAAAAACTAAATAGTAAACCCCGAACCAACGTACAAGAGCAATGTAAACTTGTGTGGTCTTATTGGATCACACACCTAAGTTCAACCCGGAAAAGTCCATTATCGTAAGCCCAGTAGAAATGGAACTTGGATAGTCAAGCTTCCCATTTGCAGGCCCATCTTCTTTGTGAAGTTCAATATTTGATTTTGTGAGTGGATGAATTACTTTGCTAGTTTGCTTAAACAAAAACTAAAAATTTAAACTAAAATGTTAAACACATATCTATATGACTATATCATTAATTAATACATATGTAGACAGATAATAACATGACATCATTTTTTAAATTAGAAAAATGAAATTTTTTGTTTTTAATAAATTTACAAATTAAAATATTAAGAAAAATGATGAGTAAATTGATGCCCCATCGTCACCATACCACCACCGTACATCCCTCCTCCAGCCATCGGAGCTCCTCCGCTTCCACTTCCACCTCCACCATCCTTATCACCTTGTCTCCCCGCCGTATTCGTCTTCTCTCCTTCCAGCTCCCTATACTTTTGCAAGTAGACCTTAAGTGGCTCAACATAATCCTCAAACCCTAGCGTCGTCATCGCCCATAGAAGATCGTCACCGTTAATTGTCTTCCTCTTCTCTCTCTGACACTTATCAGAAGCTTCTCCAGTGATGAAACTTATGAATTCCGATACACACTCTTGTACCGTTTCTTTCGCATCCTTTGAGATTTTAGCGTTGGCCGGAAGAGCTTTCTTCATGATTCGGCTGACGTTAGCGATTGGGAGAAACCTATCTTGCTCACGATTCGAAGCATTTCCACCGTCTTTGTGACCGCCTGAGTCGTTGTCCGAATCTGCCATTTTTAGATCGAGATCGAGAGAGAAAAGTGGAGGAAGAAAGAGAATGGTTTGGGTCCGTTGGATCAGAGTGGATAGTAATACGTATCGTGATGACACGTGGGTGGTTATTGGTCGTTTGTTTGTTGATAAGATTAGTTACACGTGGATTTTATTGGAGAGAATTAGATACTTGAAAAAATGGTTCTGAGTTTTTTGGTTTGGCTTTATGCCTTTATTGAATAAATTAGATTTCATCATAATCTCTTGTTATCTTTTAGACAAGTTGAGTTGGTCTGTTAGTAACACTTGTTCTGTTTGCAAATATCATGTCTTCTTTTAATATTTTCATCTCCAAATTCTTGGTGTCGATTAGTCCTGGGCAACTTACCCAGATCCGAAAATTTGGTTTCAGACATTATTAAAATACCCGATAGTTATAATATTTTAAAACCGTGAGTTCCAATTTGGATTTAGATACTATCAGGTATATATGTTTGGATGTCCATTTTATACCGAAATTAACTATACATATGTCTATCAAGTTTTATATTTTGCGTGTCAATTGTTTTTTATTTTATTTTATTATCAGGGTTTTACTACATTTATAATCAAGAAGATCTAAAAAAATTCAAAATTTTGTCTGCCACTTTGTCTTTATCATTGTCGGAGTATACTAAAAAGCCATCTCCAACTTTTTAACGGAGTATACTAAAAAGCCATCTCCAACTTTTTAACACTAAAATAAAATAGTGTTAAATTTACATTAAAATAATATAGTCTTAACATTAAAAATTTTTTTATTTCTAATCACAACACCAAATATTACACTAAAAATAATATTTACTATCATTATATTTTTAAACTAAATTTTTTTTTAAAATTTAATAAAAATAATTACTATTTTAATTATTAAAATAATTATAATTAATAAAAATCAGTAACTAAAAATAAATATAAATTATATTTTATTAGTTTTCTTATATAAATTAGTTTGCANTATGAAACTAATAATAATTTATATTTAGTGTCACACCAAATTATTTCCAATGGGACTCTATCCCACTAAAATAGTGTTGATTTTACACCAAAACCATCTCCAATGAGACTCTAAACTTAACACTAAAATAGTGTTAAATTACAGTGTTACACCAAAAGTCCCATTGGAGATGCCCTAAGACTGTCTATAATGGTTTCAGAATTGAACATCTTACTTTTTAATATACAATCGTGTTTTCTTTCATCCATCTCATAATTCAACACTTAGTTTTATTTTATACTCTACAATAGTTTTGTTTAAAAAAATTCAACACTCTACCCTACTTTTTTATTAAAACATATAATTTATTAAAATACACTTAAATTTTATTAAAAAATATATAATTATTAGAATATTGTACATATAATTTATTAAAACACACTTAAATTTTATTAAAATACATATAATTATTAGAATATTATACATACAAACTATAAAATTCTTACATTTTATTTTTAAAAACATTTTAATCTCTAAACATTTCGAATTTTGCCCATATATGTTTGACTAAATCCGCTTGTAATTCGTGATGTAAATTTGAATTGTGCAACTAGGATCTAGCACGCACATGATTTGCAAATGCAGGAAGCACTTCAGTCGAGAATGATTGCAGCGTACTAGATCCACTTGCCTCAAATTGACCATAATCGGTCCAATATTGAGCATATGTATCTCGTTCATCCTCAACTATCATATTATGCAATATAATAAATGATTTCATGATCATAGCCAAATCAGTTATATCCCACATGCAAGCTGGTTCACGGATAATTTTAAAACGAGCTTGCAGCACTCCAAATGCACGTTCAATGTCCTTTCGACATCCTTCTTGACATTGTGCAACTAATTTATCTGATTCACTCTGAGGAAGTCTTATTGATTTGAAAAAAGTTGGATAAGAAGGATATATACCGTCAGCTAGATAATACGCCATATCATATGGACGTTGGTTCACGAAGAAGTTCATTTTTGGTGTATTTTCTTGTTCAACATCATCAAACACTAATGAACGATCTAAAACATTTATATCGTTCAATGTGCCTGGATATCCAAAAAATGCATGCAAAATCTATAGATCATGAGATGAAACTACTTCAAAAATAAAAGTGGTGGTTCCTTTATCTCTCCGAGTAAATTGACCTTCCCACGCCGTAGGACAATTTTTCCATTCCCAGTGCATGCAATCAATACTTCCAATCATTCCTGAGAACCCCCGCATCTCACTAACATGTAATATTCTTTCTAGATCATCTTGAGTTAGAGCTCTAAGATACACATGCTCATACAATTGTATGTATTCATCGATCGAGTCGGCTGCGACACCACATGATAACATTCGCATGGATGTGGTACATTTTGCTAATGGAGATATACCTTATTTATTAGCTGCGTCAACTCGTTGTGTGAAGTAGTTATCGATGCTTGATAGATCCCCAAAAATTCGAAGAAAAACATATTTTTGCATTCGGAATCGTTGACGAACATTGCATTATCATATATAGGTTGATTAGAAAAGTAGTCGTCAATCAATCTTTGGTTTGCAGCTGCATGATCTCTTTTGAAGTATTTTCTTTTACTCCAGTATGTCTCACCTTTTTGGTTTCTACCAATAATGATGTCTGTTCCATATTTAATCCAACCACTCAATAACACTAAATTTTGCTCGGTGGTCCATTTAGGATTTTTGCGACGAACATGAGTTCAATCATCTTTATTTGGAGTGGCTTCATCAGCACCGTCCATGCCACCAAGAGCCATTTGTGTTGAAAATTCAGGAAATTGAGTTGTACCGATGTTTGAGATAACTTCATTGTCGGTTGGAGTAGAAGAGTTAGGGTGTTCTTGAGATGAATATGATAGCATCGATCTATAGTATGGATAAAAATTCGGGGTAGTTGACAATATGAAAAAATTTGGAGGATACCCATAATTTGGGATATGTTGAGGTTGATTAGGATTTTGATTTTAAAATTGATAATTATTGGGATATGGGTATTTGAAAGAGTAATTATTAGAATTTCTAAGATTAAAAGAGTTATTATTAGGATCCATTTTATAGAATAAGATGTTTTTTTGTGTTCAAATCAAATGAAACGAGTCTCTAATTATAGAGTATAAAAAATTATAAATTTAGATATAAAACTAAAATTAAAATAATAATTATTTTTATTAAATAATTGAGTTTAAAAGATAAGGATAAAAAATATACAAAATCACAACAACAAATCAGATTTTAGTTATTTTTTTTATTAATTTTCAATAAAAGTTTCAACCAATAAAATGAGGACATGTATAATAATTTTTAATTCAACAACCGTTGAATCTTTTCAACTATAGTGTAAACCACGTGGGATTCAACAGCTTAAAAACATTACTACTGGAAGCAATCAATAGTTGAATTTCAAAATTTAACTACCCATTGTAGATAGTTTAAAAATGAGCTAAGTTTGCGACACAATCCAAACAGTTTTTTATTGTAAAATTTATCTCTACGTTTTGTTATCAATGAAGACTAACAAAAAAAGCTTAATAAGATCAACCAAGAGATCATATAAGTTCATTCACCTATGCCAAAGGACAAAACAAGACCCAATAAAATAAAACTGACACAAATTGTTCATGTGAGAAACCAACTTTGGCTAACAAACACCTCTCATTTTCGCACAAAATAAGTAAAGATGGTCAATCTTAAAAACCAACTCAAAGATATTCAACTGTGTTTTGATAGTATGAAACATCAAAAAAAACCGTCATACTCATATTTTCCACTTTTAGAGATCTTCCATCCAGTTTTTCGATGTATCAAGGGTTATATTCTCCCGGTTTTCTCTCAAGCAACCATGGTCCAAAACCAAATTCATTCTCACCAGGATTTTTATCATGTGATGAAGCTTTAACGTCACGATACAGCATGCCAACTACATTTGGTCAAGAACCTGATAAAAAAACAAAAAAGTTTAAAGATTCTTTTTCGAATACATCTATTACATCATCCCAATCAAGTCAAGAGTCCCTAGAAGAACAACAAAAACGAGCAGAAAAAGGCAAGGCCAAAGATGTCTCAATCATATAATTCTCGATGTCCAAGTTGCTCAATAAAATGATTGATCAAGCACACAAGGAAAATGATGTATCACCAGTATGTCAAGCTGATCAAGCTTATTCATCTTTTCCAAAAGAAAAACAGATTCGGTGTCAATCCTGACACCAATGATTAAGCATTAATCAGACTCGAGTTCAGACGAATCCAACGAAGAATCTCTGCCAAATTTATTTGCCATTGGAGATCAAGGAACCTCATCAAATCCTAAGTACGAAGTAGACTCTAGTGATGAAGAAATGAACCAAAGCGGAGATAAAAGCCGTCAAACATTCCACAAGTATAAAGGACGATCAAGACAATTTTCGTCAAAAGTGATAACTTTCACATTTGATGATATTCCTTTCAAACAGTGGAATAATCGCTTAGATGAATTCCATGCGTGGTTAATTTCTGAAGCTTTAACTTCAAAAATTTTTGAAATTATACAACAATTCACGGCCCGACTCTCAGGAGTTCTAAAAGAATGGTGGACTTCTCTTGGAGATTATAGACAAAAACAAGTCTATCAGACAACAATACCGTTACTTCTTGGTGAAAAACATAGAAAATTCATTGGTACGCCTGGTCACATCAAAGATCAACTGTAAGAAGAATATTTCACGGCTAAATGTTGTTTTTGAACAAAAAAGATTTGCAAAAACATTTTGAGAACCAAATAAAACGGTATTACACCCTCGACGGTCTTAATAATCCAAGTCTGAAGCATCTTTATTTATCCTCAATTGATGACTATCTTAGTCAACAAACAAAGATGTATATCAGAGTCAAGTGCAGTCAATAGAAGAAATATCTATTGGACAAATTCAGCAGTATGTTTTTCGAACACTTGATAAACTTTGCAAACAAAACGAATTTTGGACAAAATTTATGGATAAATCAAAACATCTTTCTAAAGTTTGTGCAAAGCCAAATATCTCCATCAAATGTTCCAAAAAGTCATGTTCATGTGATAAACGTCAAAGTTCGCATAGAAGGTCTCAAATATTTAGAAGATCGTTTAGAAAAAATAAATTCATGAAATTCAGGCACAAACGTTTCTTTCGAAGGAAGAAAAACTTTCGAAAGTCATCTAAATGCTTATTATGCCATAAAAAGGGACGCTTTGCAAAAATGGTTCCAACAGGTCCAATACATTATCAATTCGATATCAAGATTTGCTGGAGATGTTAACCTCGACGAGCATGATTTGGAATCTGTTATTTCTTACGATAGCGATGAAAAAGATACTATATGTAGATCTTCGGATTCAGAATCTGACTCCCTTTATAGCAAAGAAGAAGAAGATTGCTGTTTTAAAATTAGTAAAATTGCCCAACAAAAGTTGCAGAGGTCAACATCCCTCAAAGAGAAGATAGACAACTACCACATCTTCCAATAACGGTGTTTAACCCAATCGGAGTAGAAAACTCTATTCATCTCATTGCCTTCATCGATACAGGAACATACTCATTATTCATGAATCCCAAGATTCTACCACGTCAATGTGAATACCTTACCATGAAGAATTTTGCAGTGCAACACAAGATATATTAACCGTAAGACTCAAATCTAAGCCAATCACTATAGAGATTTTCCTAGGTTGCCAAATTACGACGCAAGTTCTCGGTCTTCCAAACCGAAGAAGGATATTGTTCTAGAATGAGACATTTACACAACTATGAGAAGAAAATTTGGCATCTCGATAGAACTAGAAGGATTCAAGTGGAAAAATCTCTTCAAGCCTTTCACTAAACTTTCTCGTCTCTACGCAATTGAGGAGCCAAAGACAGTGACATTTGAAGAAATCGAACAAGTGATCTCTGCAATCTCTTGTGCAGACTCCCATACCAACTCTCTACTGTAATGCAAAAATCCTTTATGGTTAAATCCCGAGTTTTTCGTTTTTTTGCCTTTTAAAGAGAACATCAACATCATTCCAACTAAGCGACCAACACATGAATTCCACCTGCTTTAGTGCAGCAAGCAAAAGAGGAATGTGATCAACTGGTCAACCAAGGAATAGTATCATTAACAAATTCACCATGGGCATGTAAAGCTTTCTACGTTAACAACAGGGCAAAACAAGCAAGAGAAAAACTGAGGCTAGTTATTGATTATAAGCCTTTAAATCAATATCACAAGATATCAAATTCCCACTACCAAAAAGAAGAACACTTTTGAAACATCTCTCTGGAGCGACAACTTTTTTAAAATTTGATCTCAAGTCAAGATTTTGGCAAATCGGTGTATATCCTAAAGAAAGGAATAAAACCGCATTTTGTTTACCAAATCAACACATTCAGTGGAAAGTACTACCGTTTGTTCACAAAACGGCGCCATCACTAATTCAACAGGCTATGTTACGAATATTCAAACCTACATTAAATACTACTTTAGTATACATTGACGATATTCTACTGTTTTCATTAACCGAAGAAGCCCATGTTCAACTACTTCAACAATTACATGACATTGTTAAGAAATATGGAATAATGCTCTCGGCCCGAAAGGTGATCATAACCCAGCCCAAGATCGAGTTTCTAGGAGTTATTATCGAAGACGGACAAATAACACCACATGCCATTTGGCGGCAGCCGACAGAGCTCGTTGATTTTCCTGAAGAAAATTTGACAAAAAGACAAGTCCAACAATTCTTGGGTGTCATCAATTATCTCAGCGACTTTATTCCCAAATTGTTAGAAGTGACACAACCACTCAGGAAAATGCTGATAAAGAATCCACCACAATGGACAAAGAGACAAACATAAGTTATCATTATCTTGAAGAAAGTAATTCAAAAGTCTTTACAGATTCCCTTAACGGGAACCCGCATTATTGGGGAGCGGTACTTTTCGAGGCAATATCTCAAAAAGGCGATTAAAAAAAAAAACAAATCTGCTGATATTGGAGTGGACGTTTCACGGATTCGAAACTGCACTACCACTCAACTTTCAAAGAGATCCTAGCGGTCAAAAGAGCCTTCAAAAATTTGAATAGAAATGGACATGTTTTCTTTTCCAAAAATTTTACAATTCAAGCAGAAAATAGTCCCACACCAGCAATTATTACGATGGAGCGAATGATTCTCAAAATACAACTTTGAATCATTCTATTTAAAGGGTGTGAAGAACATTCTTGCAGATATGCTCAGCATAAATCCATTAAAAGAAAACAAAGAAGTTCATATGATGGAAGGATCCTCTACCGCCTCCGCCTCCAAAATCAAATACCGTTTCAATTTCAACGCAACTGTTCCAAATAACGTTCATGAACTCATTAATAACGGAATGTTCTATTGAGGACTCAAACATAAGATATTTTACAGGCAAGGAAGGATAATTTCCTAGTATGACACGACGTGCTATTACATACAACCACTATGAATTCATCCTGACTATCCGTTCGCACATCTATTCTGTATTCAAAGTTCTTCCTTACCATAAGAAGTTATATGCTTTCTCTGGTATCTGTGTTCAGTTTACACCATCAAAATAATCTTTGATATACATTGGATATATCAATATGTCAACAATGTTCAAGGTCAGAAAGAATGTCTCGCCTAATTTCTTTCTTAGTTCGACCAACTAGGAAGCTGAAGCGGAAAACTGAAGAACTCGGCAAAACAAATGGATATACCAAACAAAAAACTAAAAAATCCCGGAGATATGAATCCATTTTTCAACCCTCACACCATCTACTTCTTCCACAGACCTGTCCAAATAAACAAAAGATCAAAGAAAATACACGCATTGCCAACTCTCATTCATCACAAAGAAGGAATACCTCCTCATTTTTATATCATTTTTGGCGCTAGAAGGAGGGTTCCTCAAAGTCACAAAGCTTTGTGGTTATGAAGGTGGTGAGATGAGAAGGTGGCTGTGAGAGAATCTTCAAGGGGCCATGGAGGAGACTTGAAGGTGATGATAGAGGATGAAAAACAAGGGTAGAGATAAGTTTCATCGGCCTTGTTCTGGTGGATGTATGGAGATAGTATCAAAGGAGGTAGCTTTCCGGTGAAGATCTTCAAGAGGAGATCCGATGAGAAAGGTGGCAGCTTTGTTGTTGGATAAAGATGATAGATGATGGGTTTTAGGAAGGAGAGAAGTTTCATCGAGCCTAAAACTGTGGGTGAATGGAAGATGAAATAGAATGTGGATTGATGTGCAACACCAAAGGGATGAAGAACCCTTGGATACGGCAAGCTCTCTAGCACCAACTAAGAGAGAAGGAGACCATTAGGTCTAAGGAGCAAAGCTCACTGTTTCATTAATCAAAGTCTGAGTGTTACAATGAAGCATTCTTTCCTTTTATAGTGAGAAAGAAAGACGCTAAAACTTAGGTTTTTTTAACATGTTTACCATAAGTAAAAGTAATAAGTTAAAAGCTAAGTAACTAAGTGAAAACCCTTGTAACACTTAAACACAAAGAAAATGCCGGTTGTATTGATGATGCTGCCAACCTTGAGATAAAATCTTAATCCTTGAAGACTTTTTCTTGTCATGGATGTTTCCAAGATAAGTCTTCAATGGAACCGGGTTGAGATGCACCTGTCCGGAGCCTCGATAAAAACCTCTCCTTGATCCGGTGGAGATCAACATGGATGAGGAAAAGAGCACTCCATCTTGATGTCTTGAGGGATCTCCATCCTTGTGTAAGGTGGAGACATATTCTCGGCCTTCCAAAGCCGGTTTAAAGTCCACATATCCAACTGTAGACTTCAAACTTCTTCATGATGTTATTTGCATGTCAAGGTAGGTTAAAACTCGGTTG
>KE159191.1:83732-97434 GCA_000411055.1 Leavenworthia alabamica | reverse complement strand
AATTAAAATAATATATAAAACTATTACATAATTAATGTAAGTTTATATCTAAAAATATAAAAATTAATCTATTAACTTGAAATTATATCTGAAATTATTATATACCTAAACTAAAATATATCATCAAACTAAAAAATTTTAAAATCTATAATTTTTAGTATACTTAAGTTTATTTCGGGTTTTTCGGGTACCCGTTCGGGTTTCGGATCGGGTTCGGGTTTTACCCAAAACCCACGGATACATACACTTACACTCCAATAGGAGAAAATCACGGGTACGGATTCGGATTCGAGTAAAGGTTTTCGGATCGGATTCAGTTTTTCTTGCTCGGGTAGATTTTTTTGCCCAGGCCTGAATGTTGTCATGTTGAGAACTCGCCTTGACTGGTTTACGCTTGGATTTTCCGTCACCGGAGCTTCCATCGGATCTCTATGCCGAACATTTCGCTAGTGTGATCTCTACTGTAAACTACGAAAGCTTTTGAATTGTACAACATTCTACTTTATTATTACACTAAATAATTCAGTTCATTTTAAAAAGGAGTTATGCTTCTGTGCATCTTTAAGATATATATAACCCTTTGTAATCCTTTTATAGTCTCAAACCTTTCATTTTAATACCATACTAGTTGAAATCTAGACACTACTCAATGGTTTATAAGATCGATCACGACTACATTTAATGGGATGGGTTAGGGAGGATCGACTTAGCCAGCTCTTCATTCATCTGCACTGGAAGAGGTGGCATTTGCTTCATAATCTCAGGCATGTCATCCAAGCTGCAATACAATTGTTCAATCAGAAAAACCAAGCAAAGAGTTAACTTAATATATTATATGAACTCCAAAACTATTAAAATGAACTTACTCATTCATGATGGCGACGATATTGTCCCGAGTTTTGCTCAAGATATCTACATTCTCATGTAGCTGCAACATGAAGAAATAATATTTGACAAGTGATTGGTGCATTAGTTCAAAAGCCAATAAAATAAGGGTGAAAAGTGATTGATGAATTCACCTGTAAAGCTGAGAAATTTGATGAAATTTGATCGAGCATTTGAGCATTTTTCGCCAGAAGATCACCACTCACACCACCAATAGCTAGAAAGTGACCAAGAAGAGAACTTATACATACAAAATCCAATGTACAAGATTTAAACCTCAAAGAAAGAACAAACCTTCATAAGAAATACCATCATCAGTATCTAATGGTATCATAGGTGGAACAAAAGATGGAGTTGCATTAGAATGCACATTCATTTGAGATGAGGACTTGGCTGAAGAATCTGTAGCTTTCTTATCTTTGCTTTTCCTTGAGGAATGTTCTTCTTTCCTACGCTTTCCGTTTTCTTTTTTCTGTAATCACATAGAGATACCAAAACCATTAGTGTATTCTTATAGTGAGTAAAGCCAATGGTGAAGAAGAGTACTCAAGAACTGAGAAACTTACAGTCATCCATCTATAACGCAGGGCAACATCTCTGGCAGTTTTGTCGTTCATTTTCATAGCAATCTTAGCATAACGAATGATTAGAGGTTCTGATCCGAATCTGTTATAAACATCAAATTATTAAAAAGAGTAAATGGATTTAACAAAGATTTTATGCAAAACTCAAAACCATTCATATAGCAACTCATCCTTCAATTAAATTTATAAATTTTAACTCAAAATCATTTTCAGACAACGGCATCTTGTCGGAAA
The DNA here is from genome assembly GCA_000411055.1 of Leavenworthia alabamica. Lineage (NCBI taxonomy): Eukaryota > Viridiplantae > Streptophyta > Magnoliopsida > Brassicales > Brassicaceae > Leavenworthia > Leavenworthia alabamica. The sequence continues at coordinate 95,731 of KE159191.1, read as the reverse complement.
CGCTGCAAAACCAGCAAATTCAAATCCAAAAACGAAGAGGAAAAGGCAAAAGGGAATTAAAAAAAGGATACTTGGCTAGCAAATCTTCCAGTAGAGATTGTTCCTCATGAGTCCAATCGGTAGAAATCCCAGGATTATGCTTCAACGCATTAATCGTCTGAGAATTATCCGCCGCCGCGCCTGTATTACCACCATTATCGGCAGAATTTACAGCTGTGCCATTCGTAGTCGCCGCTGAAGAAGATGATCCCTTCTGTATCGCCGATGAACCTTCCTCATTGTTCCCCGATGGGTTTGCGCTCGCCGCCATCAAATACTTAAATCACTCGATATAAAATTCACTGGCTTTTCTAAGAGATTATCACAGATATGACTGCTCCGGGATTGAAACAGAGATAGAAAGATATAGAGACAGAGAGAAGAGAATATCCAGCCGCTGACTGAACTTCCCTCACAGTTAAAAAAAATATCTTTGTTTATAAGAAAAAGGTCAAATTTTATTTTGAGATATTGATTACTGCAATTTTTGTTATTAAATTTTTGATATTATGTCAGATTTATATTTTCCGGTGAATTTACCGATAAATTTATGTTTTTTTATGATAGTTTAAATCCGTTTTTGATACAGGTAAAACTTTTGGTTCAATGTCGATTAAAACTTTAGAGTTATGAAAGAAAAAAAGATTAAGAATTTACCCGATGTGAGATATATTATATTGTTCGAGAAACCTTAGATGATGTCTCGTCAAACTATTCAATTGATTTTTATTCTTTCACTTTTTTATTTCAAATTTCATGTACTAGTATATGGATACTGGATACAGAGACAAGTAATTGAAAAAATTCTAGACAAAAGAGAATAGTCTATCGTAAAACATTGAAAATATATAGTGATTTTGTTGGATCGGTTATAGAGCATAAAAAATCTTAAAGTGTGGCATTAGCGATGGTAAATCTCTTATCGAAGCGATAAGATAAGATAAGAAAAAACGGATCATATGGTTTGCATGCGTAAAAACTTCAAATTCGCCACGTGATTTCAATCGGAAAAGATGTTGACACGTGTTTTTCAGTTTATTTAGTGATTGATCCATTAGATATAAAAATTAGTGGTGATTAAAAAAAAAAGTTATTAGTAGGCATTTTTATAAAATAATTAAAATATAGGGTCTGAAATATAATAAAATAAAAGAAGAAAGCAATCATCCGTTAGTTTTTCTTTCCAGGTTTCACCTACTCCTTTGTCTTCTACCTCTTTATATATTAAATATATAATTACAACAATAATGATTATGGGCAATTCTCTTAAATATCATTAAATTTACTTTATATTTCATAAATACTACAAAAATTAATTTAAAATAAATTACCACTTAATAATTTAATTAAATTTTATTTTGAAAAAATTATATAAATTCTAAACAATAAATACTAAATCCAAACTGTATATATTAAACTCTAACCTTAAATATTAAATTATAATCTTTAAATAAAATTTTAAATACTAAATAATAAATATTAAACTCAAATAATAAATAGTAAACTCTAATCATAAATACTAAATTTTTATCCCTAAATATTAAATATTAAATTCTAATATTAAATAAAAATAAAAATATTTTTTATAAAAAATGTAATTTTTAATACAAATCAGATTTAATTAAAAAATAATATTCATATCTAATTAAAAAATTAATATATTTTTATCCAATAAATATATTTGATAGTATTTAAGAGAATTACTCAATGATTATACCATTATGCTATGAAATATTATTAATTTATTATGTGTAGGAGCGTTCTCAAAACACTGCTCACAATGTATTTATTGAGTTTTTTCTTTTACAAATCCATTTTATCGAGTTTTGCCCTAATAATCATTACAAATAAAAAAATACTAATGATTTTGGGTCTCAAACCCGAACCCGATAATGTTTTTTTTTTTTTAAATTACAAACTTGATCCTAAGGCAGCAAATCCACCACCTTTCATCATTTGCTTAAACTCCTTAAAATTCACCATACCATCTCCATCAACGTCAACTTTGTTTATCATCCTTTTACAATCATCTATGGTTCTTCCTTGCTTGAGTCCCAATGAAGCTAACACAGATCTCAGCTCTTCCACTGTTATGAACCCATCTCTATTCTGATCAAACACGTTGAAAGCCTCTCTCATGTCTTCCTCCTCATCTCTCTCCTCCATTATCGTCTTGTACAATCCTTCAAACTCTTCTATGTCCACGTACCCATCACCGTTGAGATCAATCTTTTCAATCATCTGGACTAAGTCTTTGTCAGGGATGTAGATTCCAAGATTCTCTAATGAATCGTTCAACTCTTGCTTTGTGATTTTGCCGTCACTGTTCATGTCGAACATTTGGAATATTCTGAAAACCTCTGCTTGATCCATGTTTACTGGAGTTATATATATATATTAGAAGCTTTGAAAATAGATTGAATGAGAACAAAAGCAGAAAATGGATTTATAGAGGAGTGGTTGCCCATTTTAGATAATTTATTACAACTGTGATCGTGGTCTGCACCAGTTTCTTGTTAAACTGAACTTGTCTTAAAAATAGGTTTATGTCCTTCAAGGTTACACCAAAGGCTATGTCTGTCTATAGATCCACACGAACTGTTTTCTGTTTTGATTGTTATTTCAGTTAAATCTTCCAAAATTTACAAATTTAATGTTAGGTTAGTACATATAAACATAGTTTTATTCAAATGTTTATTTTTTTTATTTTTTATTTTATGGTTTAGAATAATTTTATTCACTTTTTTTCTTTTCACACCCACTAAAAGACAGGCCGGGCTTGTTTACACATTTGCGTGTCAATTTGTACATTGTGGATGTTTGTAAAATAGAAGACTAACTTGTTTCTATGCTAAGACTAACTTGAAGCTAACAGAGGGATATGTAAGCCAGCCAAGAGCCCATGAAGAGATCCTAAAAAAAAATCAAGTCCATACAACAATGTTGGTTGATCAAATTTTCTAAATAACAAGTGCATATGATTTCTCAAATCCTACTAGAAAAAGTGTAACGATGATTAAACCGGTCTTAAAACACTTGTAAGTAAATAATAACTAGCCACTATTCTCAATGTTGTTATTCAATCACACTCTTCCACAACCTATACAATAATATAAGATCCAAATCTACCAAAACCAAATCATAGGTATAATTAAGTATACTTCACCAAGTATGAAGAAGTACTTATGAGAAGGATATGTATACACTCCATTAGTTCTTCAATCTAAACCAAAATAGAAGATGGCTCTTATTAACCCAAACTATACTCAAAGAAGACATTGATTTTATATGGTCTGCTCGTGTTCTGAGAAGGCACATCATTCAATTGCAAATGTTCTTTACCACAATTACAAAAATTTAAAAAGCTAAAAGGAAGATTACAGATTCAAATCAATTTATCTGCAGAGTATTGAATTATCCAAAGGGAATATTATTGAAAATTGGAGAGCGAAAAAACAAACATTAGATTGCCTTTGGAGAAAGTAAAAAGCTTACGGTATATCCCAAGGCTTGGCTTCAGGAACGGCGACGACCATACCTTGAAGCTCCTGCGTTAACACAACTTGACAACCAAGACGGGAGTGTTTGTTCAATACACGTGATCTAGAGTTACGCTTCAGCACATACTCTTCGTCGTAGGTACGTGGCGGAAGCTTCTCGAGCCATTCTTCTGCGATCTGGACCTCGCACTCAGCTGAACAAGCCTCAATATCTTCCAATCGATGCGATGCCGGATCAATTAGACCAGTGTGAGTGAGTGCTCGAAGGAGAGTCTGACCAGAGAGCCCAATGATCTCTTGTTTAAATCCATCTGGATCAATCGCGGAAAGCTTGACGATTCGGTCGGAGACTTTCTTCGATCCCAAAGACGGAGAAGGAGCAGATGTGGCGGAGGTACGTACAATTAAAGATCTAGCAAATGGAGAGACGCGTTTGATCTGAGAGGCGAGTTTCTGGAGATTCGTCGCCATCTTCGTTGGTCCTCAATTTTAATAGGTCGTTGCAGAGATTTTTGTGATATATTATTTAGTCAGTGAAGAGAAGGTGAAACTCTAATTTAAGATAGGCCTCTTCATAAGCACAAACTTAGTTTAAGGCCCAAAACATTATTGTTAGGCCCAAAAGGTTTCTTTAGTTCAAAACTAGAGTTAAGTTTGACTATGTCAAGAAAAACGACCGATTCATATACAAAAACCATGGCAATGAACCATAGTAACATACATAAGATTTATATAATAAAGTTTTAAAACATTGATTTATAATGTGTTACGAGGCTTTTATGATACATAAACCTAATATTACAATTCGGCTTGCCACATCACCGGCCGAATCCACTCTGTAATCCCATGTGATAAGGTCCACCACCACTTATTGACGCGTTAAAAAACAAAACAAAAAACAATAATTTGACAAACAAAAAACTTGATCCACTCTGTCTCAAGCTGGAACCAGAAGGTCGTCGTCGTCTTCTTATTCTTCTTCCTAGCTTAAACTCATTACTTCAATTGTGAACTCGGGAAGAAGAAGAAGCGAGGACAAAACGATGCTTCGTATTGTTCAAATCGTGTTTCTTTCCTTCGTTCTCTCCGGTGGGATCTCCCCGGCGATCTCAGAGAAGGAGTCTATAAACGAGATCCTCCAGGCTAACAAATTACCGATAGGGATATTCCCTAAAGGAGTGAAGGAATTCAACTTCGACGGTGAAACCGGACGGTTCTCCGTTTATCTAAACCAATCCTGTGAGGCTAAATACGAGACGAAGCTACTTTACGACGCTAATATTACAGGGACAATAGGTTATGCTCAAATCGTTGATTTATCAGGAATCTCAGCACAAGAGCTGTTCCTTTGGTTTCCGGTTAAAGGAATTCGAGTCGATGTTCCTAGCTCTGGTCTTATTTATTTTGATGTTGGTGTTGTTCAAAAGCAATACTCTTTGTCTTTGTTTGAAACACCAAGAGATTGTGTTCCTGTTAACAAGGTATGATATCATCAGAATGTTATTGTTATGGTGAATGAAACAGTGATATTAACTTAGCTTATCTCAGATTCTCAAGTCATTGTTATATTCTCCAAGTTTTTTTGAATTGGTTGAGAATTGATGAACTAATGTGTTCTTTTTATGGCTTGTGTCAGGTTCAGTCCTTTATGTTGCCATTGTATCAAGTAGATCAAAATCTTGGGAGAAACATTATTTAGCAGGAGTTTTAAGAATGTTGTTATATCATACCAGAAAGAAACGAAGATAGATGGTCTCATCAATTCTTAGGCATGATCCAAGGTTAAAAGATTCATTCTCAGATGGGAACTGAACCAAAGAGATAATATGTGGTTTTGAAAAGATGGTAAAGGAATGGCTCATATATGCTTCAAGTGATGATAACTATGAGGTGGTGAATGTTTTCAGTTGTATTTTTTTTTGTGTCATGTCTAAAGAGATAATAAAAATCATAGTGTTATAGAACATTGTCAATTTGCAAATCGTCTTCACTTCACCAAGGATCTAGCTGCTTTATTTTCGGTGAATGAATCTAAATTTTACAGTCAAATCAACTGTGAGACAATTATAGGACTTTGTCCTGAGCCTGAAGTGGAAGTCTCTGTCTCCAGTTGGCTTTGGGAGTCACTGTCCAAAGATTCAGATGGATCTGTGAAACAGTAGTGTAATATTTAGTCCAATTAAGATCGACTTTGGTCAAGTGTCTCGATATTAAAAGAGAGTGAGCTTTTTGTTTTTGTTTTGCCTCTAGTTTAGTAGTGACAAACCACTTTTAAACACGGATCACTTGGTTTCGAACCCAGTCACAACTGACCAAGGTCACCCAGACCATAGTTCCTAGTCCTAGGCGTTCGGAATCGTCGGTTCGGTTCGTAGTAGTCGATAGTCGGTTTTTTAAAAAATTATAAAATTCACCATTTAAGACCGAAGAAGCACATCGGTTCGGTTCGTTATTCGGTTTTTTTAAAAATTATAAAACTCACCATTTAAGACCGAATAAACACATCGGTTCGGTTTGATTTTTAAAAGTGTTATTTGATTTAATTTGAGTATCAAAACATTTTCGATCGGTTTTGTTTTTGATATTAAAACATCTTCGATCGGTTATTATATTTCAGTTTTTGTTCGGTTCTAAAATAAAAATAACAATTTATTTTAATTTTTTGATTTATTTAAGTTACTTCGATTCAGTTCGATTTAAAAATAAATAAAACTTATAAAAATATTAAATTAAAATAAAAAAAACAGAAAAAGTAAAAAAAAAAATCGGTTTATTCGGTCGTCAGTTCGGTTCTTATCGAAATTCGGTTTTTAAAAAATTTGAAAAATCTACAGTTTAAAACCAAATAAACAGATCGGTTCGGTTCGGTTTTTATTTTTTAAATTTGAATCGGTTCTATATATTTGGTTCGATTTTTTATGCCGAGGACTAATAGTTCCTCTTGGGTGTCTTCGTAATGAAAGGAATCTCAGGTTCTTACAGTGATAGTAGTTGTTTTGGTCGAGTCAGATGGGACATCCATGTGGTCGTACAAATTTATCGGATTTGGTTCAACTCGTATCTCGATCCACTCTAAAACCAATGTCTCTCTCTATGATCCCATGTGGTCAGGCCTACCTACTTTCCGATAACTTGTTAAATGATGGCTCAATTAACGAAATCCCATTGGTCGACACTAGCCACGTGTCTCTCGTTGATTAGATGTCTATCCATATCCTAAGAAACAGAGGATCACTGAACCTTCAATAATTTTGATCCACTCTGTTTCAAGCTGTCACGAAAATGTCGTCTCCTTCTTCTTCCTCGCTGCTTAAATAAACACATTGATTCAATACACCATTGCTGAATTAGTGAAGAAAACTCTGGGACATGCCGATGCTTCTTCGTAATATCCAAATCGCGCTTCATTAATTGGTTCTCGCCGCGTTCGTGAAACACCTAGAGATTGTGTCGAGGTTCGTGAAAGTTACAGTGTTTCGTGGTGAAAACAAGGTTATGAAATTGAAAAACATTGTCTTCAATGGTTTTTGTCAGGTTCAGTCTCCTATGTTGTCATTGTATCAAGTAGATCAAACTCTTAGAAGAAACACTGTTTAACAGGAGTTATAAGAAACAGTGTTATACTATACCAGAAAGATCAAGAGAAAGATACGAGATATTCTCATATATTCTTGATGATACTTTTACTGTTTTGATCTCAAATCATATGCTTCATTCTTTACCGTTAAAGTAGTTATGAGATGGATGAAGTGTGATTTATCAATAACTGTGAAGAGTGAGACATAACATAGAAAATATGATCCTAGAAACAATTAACTCTAAGTTTCATGACTCATCTAATCCACCTACATTAGGTTAGTCATGCGATCATTCTCCTTTGAACTCTCCTCTTCTATGTCAAGTTATATATGTAACTTAGCCTTCTAAGACATTGACAAAACTAGAAAGAAATGATTATACAGCAAAAGTTTCAGGTTTCTACAGTGATATTATTACTAATGGTTTTGGTTGAATCAGTTCTGGTAAGAGAGACTCTAGGTTACCCATGTGGTCGTACATTTTTGTCGCCTTTGGTTCAGCTTGTGCCGTGTATACCATCAGTGGCTCCGTTTAGCACATTACCTCCTACCGAGCTATGTTGCGAAGCTATCAAAACACTTGGTCAACCTTGTCTATGTGTTATTGCCAAAGGACCACCAATCGTTGGCGTTGACCATACCCTTGCTCTTCAGTTACCTGGAAAATGTTCTGCAAATTTTCCTCCATGTAATTAAATCTTACATCTCTTGCTATCAGTTTTTGCTCAGTCATATGCGATGAATCTAAGTTTTTAACTGCAGGTGAAATGTTGAAGTAGAAGCACTACTTAACCAATGAAGCTACTTCATGTTGTTATTGTTTTTTTCTTACTTTGAATCCAAATCCAGTAATAGATGGAACTTGTTTTTGCTTATACAAACATGAATCTAAACCTATATAGCAATTTTATTAACCAATAAGTTTCCTAACCAAAAGGACCAGGTCAAACTTATCAAGAATCTAAGATACCAAACCTAACATGTTTGTTCTGTAGAGGAACCAAAGAATCCATAATAAGAACTATATTAAGTCTATAGAGCATTGCACATGTAACAATTCAAAATCTCATTATTCAAAGAGAGAAAATGAAGAAACAACAAAGCTCATAAGCCAATTAAGGATTGTTTTCTAACCAGTGCTGCCATGAACAATCGATCCGAGAGTACCTAGAACAGCAAAAGCAAGTAAAGGACTAACATCAAGCGTGTCGAAGATAGGAGGAATGATGTTTCTGAAGAGATTCAAATAAGGATCACAAAGGTCTCTAATGGCAGATAAAGGTTGTCTTTCCCAAGGTATATTAGGAAACCAACTTAGCAAAACCCTAACCATCAATACTCCACTGTAAATATCTAACCATTTCTTTATCCCAACTGCAACCACTGTAAGTGGCGTGTTTAAGTATCCCGGTGGCCGATCACGTAACGACGCGAAGAAGACTGGACCAGTGGTGCTGAGACAAAATCGAGCTGCGTCTACGATTATGGGACTTGAAATCTTCACTGCGAGAGAGAGTTTGTGGGATAAGACTTTGACAACAGCTATTGTTAAAGCTGCGAGGGAGGCGAGAGATCGAGTTGATCCGGTGAGATTCGATGACTGTGTTGATGAATTCGTCACTGGGATGCGTGAAGACAGTGAAGCGGATGCGGAGATTTCAATGGATTTAGGGTTTTGAATAGATAGAGAAGAGACTGATTTAGTAGAAAAGAAGACAGGAGCCAGTGGAAGCTTGTTGAAGCCATGGAATCTATGGTTTAGAGAAGATGAAGAAGGAAGTAGCAGAGAAGAGCGGAGAGCGAGAGGTGTAATGGCGGCCATCTCCCTTCTTCCCTCTGTTGAAGATAATGGAGGCTCAAATCTCTAAACATAAGCGCTAGTCTTTGTTATATTATGTGAGAAGAGGGATGATTAGAGATTTGGGCTTCTTTGAAAATATTGATATGGCCTATAGTTATTGGGCTGTATAAGTGATATAAGTGTTGGGCTTTAGGCCCATTTATTTTAGAGTTAGAAACAAGTTTTAAGATTTCTTTCATTTGATCTGGCCATTTGGCATCAGCACAAATTACACATTCCATGGTAAATCCGATAAGTTACGGACGGTGACGCGTACAAATGTTAGATAATTAGCGAATAAAAAATATTAACCTTAGAATGTTTAAAATTTTACTTCAGCAATAAAACTACAAAAAAAACAATTTAAATATGTTTAATTGTCCAAATACAACGTTGTCGTTTAAATATATTGTTGTCGGTCGAGTTACGTTTATCACTATCGTTGTTATTCATAACGAACGGGAACAAATTAAACAGACAAAAACTCCTTTTATGTGGTCAGCAAAATCTCAATTTTGGAGTTGGTCTATTTTTAATAACAGTTTTCAAATAATTTTTTTATTTAGAAATAAAAGATCAATCTCTTTAAAAAATATCTATATGATTAGCTGGCTATGTTTTTAGAACTGATGTAATGAACGGTACACATATATTCAAAAGCTGATAAGATGATAATAGTAATGGTCCATACAATACAATAACTCTAAAGTGTGTGGAGAAAACAAAAAAAAGTCAAAAACAGTAATGGCTCCATTATTATGCGTAAAAAAGGAATAGGGTGAGAGAATCATAAATCATATTCAGAAAATAAATATAGTAACTAACAAAACCAAAATTCCCAAATTGACCCCAAAATTTACGTTTGTTGTAAGTGAACCCGCGTTTCCTGGACCTCCTCCTCCACCCGGCTGGCCTGGGGTAGTCGATCCACCTGTATTCGATGTCGGCGCAGGGCTCGGTGCATCAGCTGTGAAACTAAGCATGCGGTGTGAGTCTAAATTAGCTCCAGTGGAAGGATGTATTCCAATACGACCATTGGTTACACTCCCACCGAGTTGCCATACCTGATTCACACTATCAGCTCCGGCCGGAACCTTAACCGTCGTGTAAATCACGATACTACCGTCGCTCATTGACTCGGCGCGTAGATTCCAGTATTCAAAGGAGAGTGTTCTTGCGTTTTGGTCGAAACTATAGCTGCTTATGTTGTATGTCCTCACGACAGGAGCCATACCAGCTCCAGATCTGTAAGCGAGGAACGCTTGAGTACCAGCCATCTTCGTTCCCGTTGGATTGATACCCCAAGCAACCCAGCTATTGGTTGGTTGAGATGGAGTTGCCACGAAAGCTACGGAGAGAGATGAGTTTGAGGCATTGTAGCTATAATGGAGGAAGGAATTGAGTACGGGAAGATCCATGCATCTATCGTACGAAGCAGCACGGTTTAGAATCTGTGAATTACAAGTTTGAGAAATCGTCGGTGAGATTAGTGAGACGAAGCAAGCGACGGCGAAGATAAGAAGATAATTAGAAGAAGGAGAAGCCATTGCTATGTTCTTGTGTCGTGTGGTTGGTATTTGATAAGACTCTTCGGACATGTTTGGTTTATATAGACTGTAAGGGCCTCAAGTTATGAGAGTTTGATTCAGTGAACCGCTTCTACGATGAGGAAATTAGGGGAACCGTTAGGATGATGCCACGTGTTGAGTTGACCGCTGGGATTGAAAAGTCACGTCCAGGATATGAATTTAACGCGGAAGGAGGAACTTGGGTGGGGCATGTGCCGAGTGCGTGTTTTTACTGACGTTGACAAGTGGCGTCTCGGATCTTTTATATTTGTCAACTTTATTTTTTGTGTATTATTGTTATGAGTCAAATGAGTTGAAATGTAGTAATTTTATATGCATGAGAATGACTTTTACAGTTTTACCTTAGCTTCGTTAAAAAATATCCGTTAGTACAAAATGATTTTTTTACATGTAGGTAGGAACTTATAGCTTATAAAGTAAATTCTTCAATATGAATGTAACATTTATATGAATTAAAGAAAGTTGAATTATGGATATAAACTTATAAAGTCGACAGAATAAAAAGTTGGACAATGTGAGATATGAAGTGACTACGAATTTATTTTTAATATTATTATTATTTTCCAAATAATATAAGTCTTGGTAGCTATAACTATAACTTATATTCATTTGAGTTTGAACAAGGAATCGGTCGGGACGAAAATTTTGATTTTGTCCAAACGAAACAATGTCAAAAACGTTGAACAACTTTTTAGCAAATAAATAAATAAAACAATAGTAACGTTTAACAAGGGTAATATCGTAAATTTCATTAGGTGAAAATGTGTCATGTGAACTGAGAATAAACCAAAATTAATTTGTTTGGTATTTTTTTAGTGTTTTGGCTTTTATTTCCTAGTTGTTGGGCAACTTTGAATATATGCGGATGCAAGTCTCACTCAAATACTATACTTTTTAATTTATTCTAGAATCGATTTTATTATTAAAATTAGGCATATAGACCCACATTAAGAAAATGTCAATACCAAATTCTGTAAAATGTGTTTTTAATTTTTTAATTTAATTTCTCAAGGTGAAAAAGTCTATGATCTTTTCGTCAAATAAAAAATATGGAAATGGTCATCTCTATTTCCTCCTACTTTTCATGAGATCTAGGAAGAAATAATGGTAAATATATTTAAAAAAAGGTTGCTTACATAAGCATTAGTGCATACGTGACGTTTATATACCATCCCTATGTGTTACATGTCCACGTGGTCTGTGGAAAATAAAATATTGTCCTCTTAATTTTTACTTTATAATATATAATTTTTTTTGATAAACAGTTAACCTTATTAAATTAAGTTATAATATACAGTAAAAAAAAATTTAAATTAAGACTCTATAAATTTTTAATAGATAGTATAAATTAATAAAATATTTTGATTCATAACTCAAACTAATATAAAAATAGTAAAATTTAATAAAATAATAAAATAATATTTTTTAGAAATTTTCATATAAAAATATGGTT
>KE159191.1:66782-82679 GCA_000411055.1 Leavenworthia alabamica | reverse complement strand
TATTTTGATTCATAACTCAAACTAATATAAAAATAGTAAAATTTAATAAAATAATAAAATAATATTTTTTAGAAATTTTCATATAAAAATATGGTTCTAATAATTTCATAAATTAATAATTATAAATTTTAAATATATATAACTATATACATATATAACTAAGTCAATTTAATACAATATGATTCCGTGTTATTTATTTTTTCTTAAACTTTGAATCTCTTTGGAATTTATCTTTAATTTTTCTTAGTGCAACAAATATTTTCGATATTATTTTCTCGATCTGCATCCAAAAATTGTAAAGAATTTTAAATACGATAGTTGTAAAAATTACTCGTTTACATTTTTTAAAAATGTTATATATCAAACAATAGTTCTATAAATTAATAAAAATTACTTTATAAATTAATAAAATATCAAAATCTTAACATTATTAATTTATAGAGATTTTACTGTATAAAGTTATAACTGATATTTAACATCTACCATAGGTAGTAAATATGAGCTAAACAATTTCTATTTTTTTTAGTTTGGCACTCAAAACCTTTTGATATATTTTCTTATTAATAATCTGTCTTATAAGATGATTGGTTGGACAGTTACGTTACATGCATGTTTATAAAATTAAAGTAGGTTTTACATAAAGAGTGTAATTAACATCTAATTCTATCAAATCCCATCCAAAAAGTGTAATTAATCCGTAAGAAACTAAAGAGGGTTAGAAAGATTATTACACGCTTTTGTGCTTAAAACTCTTGTACGAACGTCATCGATTAAGGTGACAAATTTGAAACCCAATTGGTTTTGGGCCCATACTTGCTTTAAGGCTTTAATATTTAAACGTTCTTTGATCCTTTATGTTCTTTGGCAGGCCCATTAAATGCTAGGGACTTGCATTATTGCAGAGGAAACGATATATACTGATGGAATCAAAGAGTTTAAAACCATGAGACCTAAGAAATGTAGTTTCCAAGTATCTTAAAGAATATGTAAAGTACCAGAGGCCCAAAAATCTGATATGTGAAGTCTGTTTTGTTTTTAAATCTAAAATTGAAAAAAATAACCTATTTTTATCGAAATAAATATTTAGAAAGAGGCCCAAAAGTTTTTATTGTCATAAAAAGGGCCCAGAAATGTTGTTTTGCCCTAATAAGACAGTTAAATATGTTGGGTTGGGACTGTTGCTTTTGACTCGGTCTTAATTTGATGTACTGTCCATACGGTTTTTCAGGAGGTGTAATCTGATTCGCTTAAGAAACGAAATCAAGAAATTGTGAAGTCATAGCAAATCCGTATTTGATTTATCGTTGACACCTAATTTGTCATTTATGAGATTAATTAACTCATTTATTTATTGTAGTTATTAGTTAAGGAGTATGCAAATAGTTTGAAATTTGACAACAATATATTTTATTTTATTTAAAGATGGATTTAAATCGTATTATATATCAGGACAGGAGGATTAGGTCAGTCGTGGATAACAAAATCTGGTCTGAAAAATGAAAAAACGCGAATATTCGCATAAACGAAAAGAATAAAAAATACATATTAAAATAATAATAAATCTATACCTTTCTTCTCTCTTCCTTAAGGATATGATCAGGTGTGGTTGATACTACACGACAAACCAATGCAACTCAGACCTGGACTGGACATGACTTCTTCACATTCAATGCACGCGATAACTACGTCACGTGTTATGCCACGTCGACATATAATTAATATAATACATTATCCTCTACATCCATCGTCACTTAAATTTAACTCTTCAATCTTTGGATCTCACTAGCTGATCAAATCCAACGACTATCAGCTAAAGCCTTATCTCTGTGTCTGTCGCGCTCGACCTTAATATTTATTCACGATGTTCATTTTCCGCGTACATAATTGTTTATTCATCGTAAAATCTGATTTTTTGCTTTAATTTATTTGTATTTGTCTCACATTTTTTAAGACAAATATTTTAAGACGGAAATTTCTAAATAATGAATTGTTTTCTTCTATTACTCTATAGAATATTAATTATTTATATGGTGTTAAAAACTGACACGTCGTTTTTTCAGTTTAATTAATTTTAACGAGTCCGCACAAATTGACGGCATCATCAAAACCAAAGGCACGANCGAACGGTCTTAGTAGACGTGGCGGCTGGTGTATGCATGACGTCTATGAATTCATGGTTACCGGCAGTGAGTCCGCCGGAGGAGTTCCATTTGGTTTTGCAGATGGCCGCATTGTAGCCGTGCTCTCTAAGCAGAGACATGATCTTACGCTGGAAAACGGCAGGCTGTTCGTGCTGAGATCCGAGAGACGACAACACTTCCATCGCTCTTCCCACGTGAACTAACAACATTCGTCCGTATGAATCTTCCCTTAGAGAGTTTCTCAGAAGTTTAGCGATATCGCCGGCAAAGTCAGGTGGCTCAACTCGTTCGGATTCAGTATCCGAGTCCGAACACGAGTCTTGTTCACACCAGCTTGACTCATTATTAACAGTGGAAACTTCATCTTCCAAGAAGCTTTGTACAAGATCAGAGAGACAAGGTGATTCGTCATCGTCAAAGTCTTCAATTCCATCGCCGGTATGTTCACTACCGCTGCTAAAACTGCATCCAACGAGACGAGCCCTAACCTCGTCAGCAAGTGGATCAGTGACACGTTTTGCTCTCGAGAAACCCATGTAACTGAATGTGTAAAGAAACCTCACTCGAGTTATCAAAAGATTCAAATCTCAGGTTTGAAGAAGAAAAGAGATACAAGGAGGAGATAGGTTTTTATAATGGAATCAAGAGAGAGGAGTTGTTGGGCTCCGAATATTCGAGGAGAAACTAAAGTTATATAGTATAGTATAAATATAAATATGAATAAATAATACTGTATTAAGTAAAAAATCAAATGTAAGTAAATCTTATAAGGAGGAGATCCAGCGGATATACCAGTTCTTGGGTTAGGCAAACAAAGGCATATCCCAAATGAGTATTTAGGGTTTATTCGCTTTACAATGCATAATTGTTACTTTAAATTTCAGTATTAACATTTTTTTTATTCATTTGTCGTAGTATTATCATAAACAATTTAAATATTTTGGAGTTACATTTACTTCCAAATTTTACAAAATAATAACTTATGGTAGTTTATTGGTTGAGACTTTCTATTGAATTCTTCCGGATAGTATACAATTCAATTTTTTATGTCGGCACATGTAATATATTAAATTGTTAGAAAATATTTAATTCACTCAAGTAAAACAATACAATGAGAAACATAGGAAAAAAAAGATTATCCAAAAATAAATAAATAAAAAAGTGGATTGGAATAATAAGAAAAATTGACACGTGACAGAGATAAAATGATTATGGTGGGTAGATGATTGTGAGATGAAGCGTAGGGTCAAGACCAACCAAAAGAGCCTTTCACCTTTGTCTCCTTATCCTGTTTTCTTCATTTATTTTGGCTCTTCATGAAATGGGAAAGCTGTAACAGAGTTTCATAATTATTAATCAAGTATTCTTAAAAATACGATTGTTTTTGTATTTTACAGAGATAACTTTCATCTGAATCAAAGCTTGAACATAATCTTCCTAAACCAGATCTTCGATTCATTCCAAAACAAACACAAATGGCAAATCTACTTGTCCTAATGGAGCATAAAGGATTTGGATAAAACTGACAAAGACATTGAACTAACCGATCGATCTGAAACTGATCACGTAACCAAACCATCTTGGGCTTAATAATAATATTAACTGACAATAATACATGATCTGACACTGAACCAATCGATCCATATTAAATGGATTTGGGCTTTGCATCATTGGCCCAAAAGCTCACATCTACAAAAACTCCCGATCCTCTTACCAGATCAAATGAATGTAAAATCTGGTCTCACTTTTCAATTCCGTTTCCCTCGCCGGAATATTCCTTATACTTCATCTCCTTATCGTTCGCCACCGTCACAGACTCACTGGTAAGCATATCCATTTTGCTTCCCTTCTTTTTGTTTTTCTCCCTCATTAGTTTTTTTTCCTCTTGCCGCGAATCGCGCGTGATTAGGGTTTATGAAATCTAACGTCTCTGGTTTCTGATTTTATCTAGTTTCTCGGTGATTTCGGATAAGTAAGATGCCTGATGTTCAATCAACGGTGGTTGAATTTGTTAACAAGCTCAGAAAGCGGTAAATATTTATTGCGTTAAAACCCTTTTGTTGAGTGAAGTTGTTGATTCGATCATTATATTATACAGTAAGATTGAAGGGTCACAGGCTACAGCTAAATACACAGTAGAGCTTCTTCGTTCAGTGATTTCGCAGCATCGGGTGCCTCACGCAAACCAGGCTGCAGCTCTTATTGATGCTGTGAAAGCTGTTGGTGAGCAATTAATTGCTGCAAATCCTGTTGGTATGTCTTCTATAATTCACTTTTTGCTTATATAATTTTTTCAATCTGTGCGAAGGAAGAAATATAATTCGGATATTGTTTTGTAGAGCTTGCGGTGGGGAATGTAGTTAGAAGGGTTTTGCATATTATAAGGGAGGAAGATCTTTCTCTCTCTACAGCTGCTATGGCTGGTTTGGACTTGTTGGATGCAAGTGATGATGATGATGAAGATAATTGCAAAGGAATTGGGTATCCTGCAATGTCTGCAGCTGTTGTTGCAGCTGCTGCTAGGAGTACCTTACGCCCTCCATCTCTGCAAACACTTCTCGAGGGTACTCCTGAATCTGCTACTGTTCCATATACATCTTCATCCGGTGCTGATTCCGAAAGCAAAAGTAAATGTACCTTTCTATGCCTTTGGCTCTTCTTTCCAAATTCTATTTTTCTTTCAGTAGATCTTTTGCTGCCTGCCTTTTAGTTACGTCTTTGATTACCCCTGAAGAGGAGTTTTACTCATGAACAGAAGAAAGTTGATTTACATTCTCTTTACAAGTCACAATATATGGTATTATAATTTTATGGTTCCATTTTAAAATATTTCTTAGATAGGGAGTATAAATAAGCAGTAAAAGTAACACATTTTAGGGATAAATGGATTTTGTTTGACTTTGGGACCTTCTAGGCTTGTGAGAGTTTAGGGATCTGCTGAACAAGCCTTAGGTTACTTGCCCCGGTAGTATATTTTGTGAATTTATTGTGTGAATTTATAGTTAAGAGATAAGTATATCATTTTGTTGACATTAATGGTATAATATACTCTTTTAGCTGCCGATAAAAGTTCAATAACTCGGAAGCTGAAGCATGATGTTATAGAAGGAGTCAACCAACTTATCCATGATATTGCTGGTTGTCATGAGCAGATTGCTGAGCAAGCTATAGAGCATATACATCAGAAGTACTTTTCGCCTTTATAACATTGAGTTTCTGGAATATGCAAATATATGGAGAACCAAAATGTTTGTTTAACAATGTCTTTCCTTGGTGACAATCTTTGTATTGCCTACATTTTTTGTCAGTGAGGTAATTCTAACCCTGGGTAGCTCAAGAACAGTACTTGAGTTTCTGTGTGCTGCGAAGGAGAAAAAAAGATCGTTTCGTGTATTTGTTGCCGAAGGTGCTCCAAGGTTTGATGACTCCGTTTTCCTATATTGTTCATACTTACCATTTTTGTTTTCTGCTTTGCACAATATTTTCTTTCTCTCGCTGAGATATCCATCTAACTCGGCTGTATTATTTTTGACTTTCCTTCAATTTTATTATATTATATTAGGTATCAGGGCCATCTGCTAGCAAAAGAATTGGTAGCTAGAGGTTTGCAAACCACTGTGATCACTGATTCTGCAGTGTTTGCTATGATATCCCGAGTCAATATGGTACATGTTCGATCCTACCCAATTTTATGTTCCCTGTCCTTCCCTGGCTTCTAAATGCATTAAACAGATGTGATAATGCACAGGTTATAATTGGAGCTCATGCAGTGATGGCTAATGGTGGGGTTATAGGACCTGTTGGAGTCAACATGGCTGCTCTTGCTGCACAAAAGCACGCAGTCCCATTTGTTGTTCTAGCCGGTAGTCATAAGGTCTGGTTTCAAGTTATTTACCATTGATAGCTCTCACGAACCTCAAAATGACTTGACGCTTTAATTCATCAAACAGTTATGTCCACTCTATCCTCACAATCCGGAGGTATTACTAAACGAGCTGAGATCTCCTTCTGAATTGTTGGACTTTGGTGAATTCTCTGATTGCCTTGATTTTGGAGTGGGTTCCGGGTCTCCACTTCTTCAAGTTGTCAACCCAACATTCGATTATGTTCCTCCAAACCTTGTTAGTCTCTTTATAACAGACACGTAAGTCTCCTATTTATGTATCTTTTCAATCCATTTTCATGGTGTAACTTTGTTTGTATAAGAAGCTGATGATGGCGTTTTACCTCTTTGGTTATAGGGGAGGACACAATCCATCTTACATGTACCGGCTTATTTCCGACTATTACTCTGCTGATGATTTGGTAATGTAGCAATAAAGAACTAGTTTCTGGACACTTGGTTCGACTACATAACACTCACTCGGTCGGTGATTCACAATTGGAGAATATATGTACATTGCGCAAAACAGTTACTCATGGATTGATAATGAGAAAAGAGAAACATCTTTGTGTCTGAAATTTGTCAGGCCAAGTTTATTTTTGCCGTGCCTAGGAAAGCTGTTACTTGATTTTGTCTCGGTCTCAATGGTGTCTATTGTTACTTTGTAAACTTTTCCACAACACAACATTTTCTTTCTTTTGTCTTTTGTATTAGCCAATACAAGAGAACTAGTGAACTACTACCCAAGGTGGATTTCTTATTAACCAAAGATTTGGGTGCTATTTTACCAAGCTTCTAAAGTAAAACAAAAATTAAATATGAAAATATTTATTAACTTTCATAATTTCATTTATTTGATTGAAATTTCAAAATTGAGATGGACATTACATCAAAATTGAAAATAGTTGATCATTGGTTCGGTGCGGTTCAATCTTAATTAGCTCATAACCGGAATCATGCTATCGTCTTCGTGACACTGAGAATCAAGATGCAAAGTCTCAGACACCTGCTGCTTTGGCAGCTGAAAGTCTGAAACCTATTGTTCAGTAGCCATATAGCTAAAACCCTAAACCCAGTATAATCAGTTTTAATTGTTTCTCTTCGGCTCCTTCAATTGTGTATGCTGATACTTATTAGAAGTTCTCGAAAGATCTTAGCTTTGGGAAGTCATGTTTTACCTTCTTCTAATGCGTTTTACTCCGTATTTACTCAACCTTCTCTGTTTTCTCCGGACGAGGTGGCAGCTCATGATGTCGCGTCGTTACTAAAAAGCCCCAGTTGGGAGAATAACACTTCTCTTAAATCCTTAGTCTCTCACATGAGCCCACACGTCGCTTCGCAAGTAATTGCGCTTCAACGTAACGACAACAACGTTTGCGTTCGATTTTTCATGTGGGTCTGCAAGCATTCCTCGTATTGTTTCGACCCAGCTCAAAAAAATCTGCTTTTGAAACTAATTGTTGCTTCCGGTTTGTATAAAGTTGCGCTTGATGTTACTGTTGTGTTAGTTAAGGAATGTAGTAGTTGCGAGAAAGAGATGTTGAAACTAATGAGTTGTTTTGATGAGCTTAGAGAGGTTTTTGGATTCCGGTTAAATTACCCTTGTTACAGCTCTCTTTTGATGTCTTTAGCTAAACTTGATTTAGGATTTTTGGCTTACGTCACTTACAGACGAATGAAAGCCGACGGATTTGTTGTTGGTATGATTGATTACAGAACCATTGTCAATGCTCTGTGTAAGAATGGATTCACAGAAGCTGCTGAGATGTTCATGTGTAAGATTCTTAAAATTGGGTTTGTGTTAGATTCTCATTTATGTACTTCTTTGTTGCTTGGTTTTTGCCGTGGTTTGAATCTTAAAGATGCACTCCTGGTGTTTGATGTAATGTCCAGAGATGGAACTTGTGCACCAAACTCTGTTAGTTACTCCATATTGATTCATGGATTGTGCGAAGTAGGGAGACTTGAAGAAGCCTTTGGCTTAAAAGTTCAGATGTGTGAGAAAGGTTGCTTACCAAGTACACGTACATATACTGTGCTTATTAAAGCCTTGTGTGATAGAGGTTTGATTGATAAAGCTTTTAACTTGCTTGATGAGATGGTTGCTAAAGGTTGCAAACCAAACCTGTACACTTACACTGTATTGATTGATGGGTTGTGTAGAGACAGAAAGATTGAAGAGGCTAATGGGATTTATCGAAAGATGGTTAAAGATAGGATATTTCCTAGTGTAATAACTTATAATGCGTTAATAAATGGCTACTGTAAATATGGGCAGGTTGTTCCCGCTTTTGAACTGCTTACTGTAATGGAGAAGAGGGCTTGCAAACCAACTGTAAGAACTTTTAACGAGCTTATGGAAGGGTTGTGTAGAGTTGGGAAACCTTACAAGGCTGTGCAACTTTTGAAGAGAATGCTTGACAATGGCCTGTCACCTGACATTATGAGCTATAATGTATTGATCGATGGGCTTTGTAGAGAAGGACATATGAATGTGGCTTACAAGCTACTTTGCTCGATGGATTCGTATGACCTTGCTCCTGACTGTCTCACATTTACAGCTATAATTGATGCTTTCTGCAAACAAGGGAAGGCTGATGTAGCTAGCACGTTCTTAGGTTTGATGCTGAGAAAGGGAATAAACTTAGATGAAGTAACAGGTACAACTCTTATAGATGGTTTCTGTAAAA
This sequence comes from Leavenworthia alabamica, assembly GCA_000411055.1. NCBI lineage: Eukaryota > Viridiplantae > Streptophyta > Magnoliopsida > Brassicales > Brassicaceae > Leavenworthia > Leavenworthia alabamica. Next base: position 73,965 of record KE159191.1, on the reverse strand, counting down.
TCGGTAAGACCCAGGATGCATTTTTTATCCTGGAAACCTTGGCTAAGATGAGATTATTAACAACTCCGCACTCCCTAAATGTGCTTCTTGATGTACTCAGTAAAGGTTGTAAAGTGAAAGAGGAATTAGCAATGCTTGGGAAAATCAATAAACTTGGTTTAGTTCCATCTGTGGTGACTTACACAACATTGGTTGATGGGTTGATTAGATCAGGTGATATTAGTGGTTCCTTGAAGATGCTAGAACTGATGAAGTCAGATGGTTGTTTGCCAAATGTTTATTCATACACAATCATCATCAATGGTCTTTGTCAATTTGGAAGAATCAAGGAAGCAGAAAAGCTTCTTTCTGCTATGCAAGATTCAGGAGTTTCACCTAACCATGTTACTTATACTGTTATGGTGAAAGGATATGTTGATAATGGAAGACTAGACATTGCTCTTGAAACCATAAGAGCAATGGTTGAAAGAGGATATGAACTAAATGATCGTATCTATTCTTCTTTGTTACATGGATTTGTCTTATCTCAAAAGGGTAGTGATAATTCAAATGAGAGTACTTTCTCAGAAACAGATCCTAAGTGTATGAGTAAACTCATATCTGTGGTTGAACAACTCGGTGGATCTACCACTGGATTATGTATTTTCTTGGTCACACGGTTATGCAAAGAAGGAAGAACAGATGAGTCCAAAGATATGATCAAAACTTTGCTGAACAAGGGCATTTTTATAGAGAAGGCCATAGATATCATCATAGAATCATATTGCAGCAGGAAGAAACACAGTGAGTGTCAAGACCTGATAACACATATCCTCAGAACAGGATTTGTGTTGAGTTTCAAATCCTTCAGCCTAGTGATTAAAGGATTGAAGAAGGAAGGAGAGAGCAAGGAAGCACATGAGCTCATAATGGAGCTTATAAAGTCAAATGGGGTTGTAGATAAAAATGGAGTCTTGCCTTATGTTGAGTATCTTATAATGGAAGGAGATGAAAATGGTGATTGCAGTGAAGTCATTGATTTAGTTGATCAATTGCACTGTAGAGAAAGACCCAACTTTTAAAAAAAATATTTTTGTATAGCAATTTTTGTTGTTTGTACTATGAAAACCACTTGTGAAATATAATATTTGAATCCCATTTCATTTAAAATGATTTTGATTGGTTTATTAAATAGTTTAGCCCAAATGTAAAATTGCCATTTAGACATCATTTATAAACTCCATTTTGTCAATCTTAAGACCAAAGTTTCTTCTTTCTTGGTTGGGGTTTTGAGAGAGAGAGATTATTCATTCTTCTTCTTCTCCTTCAAGAACAAACCATAATATATAAAAAATACTTAATTAAAAGAAAAGAGACAGAAGAACATTACAGATATACATACAGAGAAAGAGAAGGTATATTATATACACACTCACATGCCCACTACACATGGAGATTGATTGATAGATAGAGAGAGAAGAGAGATATTTCTCACTTTCTTCTTCTTCTTCTCCTTGAGATCTTCCAATATCTTTCTCTCCTGTTAAAAATAAATAAATAAAATAAATAACTAAAGCTGTTTCAAGGAATTGTTCTCTGTTTTTTCATAAGCTGAAAAAACTAAATTATCAAAGTGAAAAATTTCGTTTTTTTTATTGTCTCTCCCACAAAGTTTTGAAATTTGATTGAGCTAATAAATGGGTTTCCCCAAAGATTTGGAATTCTCTTAAGTAGCTCTTGCGTTGCCAATTGGAGCACTCACCAATTTCTCTTCAGGGTGTTGATTTTGTTTGCGATTGGTTTATATTTTTTTGTTTTCTTAGGGTTTTGATTGGATCGTGTGCCGATTTGTACCTAATTACGGACTTGTCGGTTGAATTTTTACGGAATTAAAATTTATTCCTGAAATTGGGTTTCTTCACATTCAATCAGAACTTGTTGGCAATAAGGTGCTTTGAGCTGCTCATATCTTCATCTGACTTACTAATTGCTTATATGGTTTCCGCTCATGATTTGGCAGGTTAGCTACAACTCTTGAGGTTTCAAGAGTTGAAATTGCTAAATTTATAGTGTGTTTAGGATCTATCAAGTTACGATTCAAGTGTGGGTTTTGGGAGATCATAAAGAAAGTTTGGAGCTTCTAAGTGCTTTTTTATATGGTGGACTGGATCATAGATTCTGATCTGGTCAGGTGCTGTGATAAAGAAGTCAGGATATAACAAGAGTGGTTGAAAAGTTTACCACTTTACGGTTTTGTTGCATAAGGGCCATGTCTCGTTGCTTCCCATTTCCACCTCCAGGATATGAGAAGAAGATTACAACCGTGGAAGCAGTGTCTTTCATAAAGGTTCTACATGTTAACTCTTAGTATCTACTCTCCTTTCAAATCATCATCTTTCTGGTGTTTCTAAGCTCTTATAGTGCTTAATTTTATTGGAGAGTAACTAAAGTACTTAGGTTAACACGTTTTGCCTCTAGGATTTTGGCATATCATGAGACTAGGTTCTGATGAATGGATGAATTTGGGTTCCTTTGTGTTGTTTTCGAGGAATAGGAAACCAGTAAAGTATTGGAGTAAGAGACATATAGATTGTTTCACTATTAATCTCTCTTATAAATTTAGCATTAGTGTCACTTGGTCAAGTCTGTGGTGTTGTCACCCAAAACAGTTATGTAGGGAAAAAGGAATTGATACATTCTATGAGAATCATTATCAATGCTCATGAACTTGACCTACCTCATATGAGAGATCATAAATGCGTATATAATTTCGTAGGAGTAGTTACTCCCGTAGCATCTTGAGAAAATGCAAGAAATGTAATTAGTAAGAGTAGTAAGGAGCCTAAGAATTAGTAAAAGTAGTAAGGAGCCTAAGAATGAGACTATGTATGAACTGGAAGTTGTTCGTCTTGAAATAATGATTCACCTGGTTTCTTCTCTCAAAACTTAAGTTAAGTTGACCCAAGAAATGATAAGTAAAGGTAACTAATTCTTTGTAAGCTCTTCGTCTAATCATCACTTATATATGTGTGGTTTTTTTCTTCTCCTGGGATTCAAATGGCAGGAAAAGCACAAGGAGAAGAAGCACAAGAAGGAGAAGAAGGATAAAGAAAGAAGCAAAGACAAACATAAGGAACGTAAGGAGAAAAAAGAGAAACGTAAAGATAAGAAAGACAAAGATCGGGATAAAGTAAAGAGTAGAACTTTGGAGGATAATGGTGATGGAGAGTCTAAGTATATACAAGACTTGGCGAGAAGGATCAGAGATGAAGAAGAAGCTACAGCGACTCAAAGTCAGTTTGACGAAACGAGAATCAATTCGCATAGAAACTCTGCTATTGAAAAAAGGTCTGAAAGTTCGGTTTTTCCAGTATCATCATCTTGCATGGATCAGAAGGGAGCTGAGGTTATGGTTAAACCAGTGGAGAAAAAAGATCAGGCAAAGAAGCAAGAACTGCAAGAGAAGAATCATCGCAGGGAAAGTGTGATAAAGAGTGATAAGCCATTGCATAAAAGTAAACCAAAGAAGATAACAAATAGAAATAATAAAGAGAAGAAAGCAGAGATGGTAAAGAACACTGTTCAAGAGGCAAAAACAAAATTTATAGAGGGAGGGCCCAGATTACAAGAGAGAGACCACGACTTTGCGAATCCTAGGAATTTTGGAGTGCAGGACCTTCCAAGGTTGGGTGTCAAGAGCCTTGCTGCTGAGGGAATTCTTGGCAAACAGATTGATCTTGAGACAAATGGAGTGTTGTATGGTGAGTCCTTTCTTGATCCAACTCGTTTTTATAATGATACATATAAGTGTGTTTTTACCTCATGTTTTACTCAACCACCTGATGTTTCTTTACTCTTGATCCGATATCTATATATTATTGCATTCATATTCACTTTAAATTTTTTTTTGTTTCCTGCAATATATAAATGTATTTCTCTTTATCTATAATGGTATGTCTCTTAGCGCGGGTTCTTTAATTGTTATGCAGAGAATGGATCTAGGCCAAACAAGATACAGAGGCCAAGTGCTTCTCCTATATCATCTGTGAAAAACGGAAGAAAGTTGGGAGCATCTGTAACTCATCCAAAGCTTGTTTCTGAGCTGCAAGGAACATTATGCAATCCAGAGGAAAAGGAGCATAGAATTAACGGTTTCATTTATTCTCAAGAACCTAAAAGCCATCCACCGGTTTCGACAGTGAAAATGAAAGAATACAGTGAAACATCTACAAAAAAGCGGCCTCATTCAGACTTAAAGTATTTGGATCAGATATTGAGTGTACCAAAAAGAGAGGAATTGCATGAGGTTGATGATTATCAACAAGAATGGCTATTTGGTCAGTCCTGTGTGAAGTTATTAAAGAAGCAGAGAGCAGATTCTTCTACTTCATTGGTTGAGACTCCACAAGTCTGGAACCAGGCTCTTAGTATAGAATCAGCTGATATTATAGCTCTTCCATATGTTATTCCACTCTAGTTTTGATTACCTTCAGATGTCCATTCACTTCAACCCATATCCTCCCTCACATCACATTTCAGTGACTCTTTGCTCGGTCTAGAAGAGCCCAAAGACAGTTCATGTACTGATAACCTAACAGGCTAACACCACTGGAATAGGAGATGTTGTGGTATGACTGGCTGGGTTCAAGGATGAGAGTGGCTTCCTTAGTAGAACAGTTGAAGTCAGTAAGGGTTGTGTGGGTGGGGATTTTAGAGTAAAATCTTTTTGAGAGTGTGATTGTTGGAAATGAGATTTGTGATAAGGATTTGTTAGACATCTGATTCAGTTTTGACTCCATTGTGTCATCAGTAGATGGGATTAGCATTAAGATGTATATTAGAGAGTATATAGATAATAGGTGAGAGATCATACTCATAAATTAACCACTAAAACATTAGATTTGTATCTACTTTGTTTCCCTTTTCTGGGTCAAAATTATTCTTGGAATCCATACAGATATACATATTCAATTCCCATGAAGAAGAATCAAAAACCAAGAAATAATCATAGGTTTGCTTCAGAAGTTTTGAGACTTGGAAATGTTGTTTATCATACAAGAAAAGAAGCATAGTGAAAATAAACAAACATGAAACCTTCTCTCAAATTGGAGAGCTTGAATCTGTCTTCAAGGTATTTGATGTATGGATCTTGTCTAGAAACATAGCTCTTGCGGAATGATCAGTTGAAAACCTTCCTAAAACCGCAATTGTAGCAGTGCTGCTTCCAAACTTCTCAATACCTCTAGAGATCATGCAAGTATGTTCAGCTTCCGCCACTACAATCACATCCCCATCAACAAGAGGCGATAGTGTCTCAGCGATCTGTCGAGTCATCCTCTCTTGTACTTGAAGCTTGAAGCCATAAAAGTGTATAACTGATTTCATGACTGAACTTGTAATAGGATTGGGGTTGGATTCTTCAGCACAAAAGTAGCCAATATGAACAACTCCATAGAAAGGAAGTAAATGATGCTCACACATTGACCAGAATGGTATGTTCAGTTCACAGTGCAGCCTCTTCTCTTTGATTTCTTCATTGACTTTGACATAGTTAAAGCTGTTTAGCTTCATCTCGAGGTTGGTGCTTTGGAAGTTCATCATCCATTTGAGGAATCGAGTTGGTGTACCATTGAGTTCTTTCCTCAACGGATCTTCTCCTAATGATTTCAGAATGGAAACAACAGCAGAAACCATTTCCGGGTCTTCTTCAGGTGATAATTTTGATGAGCTTTTAACGCTCGGGCACCATTCTTTCACAGAGCCACTGTTTCTGCACAAATCTTGCGTTTTTACGCCTTTGAAATTCAAGAAACTCATAAATTCACCCCAAAGATTCGAGCCTTGATCCTCAAAAACTCCTGAACCCGAGGAAACCAGTAGCTTCACTAACCCATGGTGGTTAGATGAGTCTAGAGAGTCCAAGTCCAAAATAGGGAAGTGAATGTGAGAGCATTGGAGAACAACAGCGACTCCAGAGGGTTTGATCCAATGTTGGAGAGCAGAACAAATATCATTAGCCAAACGCTGAGGGTCTTGGAGTCGCTTGGCGAAAACATCAGTGACTCTAGAGAACTTGCTCAATCCTAAAACCCGTTGGCCCGATGGGACATAACCAATGTGACACCTGACATGAAAAGGAAGCAAGCAAGATTCACAGTAAGAGTAATGATCGAGATCTCTTACAACAACAAGTCCTCCAACTCCTCCTGCTTGTCCAACTCCTTCATCCAATCCTCTTTCTGGAAAGAGAGCACTCTGCACATACTCTTTCACCTTTAGCTTATAACCTGGAAACATAAAGCCACCTGATTGATACTTTCCACATTCTAACTTTATAAACCTAATCAAAAAGGAAATATCCATAACAACAGAAACCCAACAACAAGTCAGTCAAGTAACAGTAGATCAATATATATATTACTCAACTATAGTAGTTACTTATATAGGTAAAGCCGAGAGCATCAAAAGGAGAGTCAAAGCAAGAGATATAATAAAGTACCTCTGGTGCCTTGTCGAAGGGCTTTGGCAACACGGAAAGGAGTCATTTTGATGCCATCCCTATTGATATCCTCATGAAGACCTTGTAAGATAAGTTTGACAGCGTCTTGGATTGCTAAAGTCTCTGGTTGGTGCTCAAAAGCAAGCTCAATGTTTCCATTTTTCATTCCAATCTCCAGCTCTAGATTCAAATGTCCTTCATCTAATGCTCCCATTGAGAAGCCACCACCAGATCCGATTCACAAAAACGGTAATACACGATTTAAGCTATTTTCAATACCAAACCGAGAGAATCTGTAAAAGGTCGGGGTTTTTTTTTGTGTTATTCAAATCCGGATTTAGGAGATGCCCACTAAAATTCTCACCACAACGAATCTTCCCACAAGAACAAAAAAGTGAATTTTCCCGGAAATCTCAGAAATTTAGAAATGAGATAATACGCGGGTGGGAAGAAACGAAAGGTTGCCGTTGATCCAGGAAATATGTGGATTCGTAAAGAGGCCGAACAGATATTTGGACAAGAATTAATTGTTACAAGAGAAAATGCTTTGTTTGGGCCTAGGCTAAAACCATCAGCCCATTATCTTGAACCGGCCCATTATACCGTAGTCAAACAGAGTCATATGATCGAAATACTAAATTACGAATATGAATCATATGATATAATAATAAATAGTAGTTCTGGGCGTTCGGGCAGGCGGGTCGG
>KE159191.1:42598-66457 GCA_000411055.1 Leavenworthia alabamica | reverse complement strand
TTTCGGATCGGGTTCGGGTTTTACCCAAAACTCACGGGTACATACATTTACACTCCAATAGGAGAAAATCACGGGTATGGATTCGGATTCGGGTAAAGGTTTTCGGGTTGGATTCAGTTTTTCTTGCTCGGGTATGTTTTTTTGCCCAGGCCTACTAAATAGCAAAGAATAGAGGAGAACATCAACTGCTGATAAAGCAAACTTAGAGAAGACAGCTGAATCATGTATACGCAAACTTTATGTTAAAAATTTTAATACTTTATTGACCGAAAAAGGACATTAAAACATGTTATTTCCCAATTCCCTCAGAAATAAAGAATTATCATTTCCACTTTCCAGGTGCAACTCATAGCTTAAACTGTTTTAAGATTCGAAGTAGCACACGTGTCATCTATCTATAGCATGGTTCTATACAGCCACTTGTCATCTACCACGTAGATACATATCCGTCACTCGTATGAGATTAGCCGTAACGGCGTCATTTGCTGAGTTTCATTCGACGTTTGTGGGACCATATTTAACATATGCTCGTCACGTGTCAAAACCAGAGCCAAGTTCGTGTTCGGGATTCACGGAGGAGACAAAAGAATTGAAAACTAACGTGTCCTCGTCAAAGCCAGCAGGAACTAGGGTCACACGTGTTTACTGTTTTCATGCACGTGTTACACGTGGCGGCCTTGTCAAATATCAACGTTGAAAACTAAACCGAGATTATACCGCTAATAAAGTTTCTTAACCCTTCTCTTAATTCACTGATTAATAATGAATCATACGTGTCATTGAAAAACGCCATTGTCCACTGTCGTTACCGGACACGTGTCATGTTCTAAAGCCTTCTCAACTCTTTTATTTTCTCCGTTTTTGATATTCCTCCTTGCTCTAATAAAATAAAGTATGCGAAGCTTCAAAACCCTTCAAAACAAAAGTTGCAGTACATAAGAAAGTTAGAAACCATCGCCTTTACATATATATATTTTGACGTTATATGCTTGTTGAATCTTCATTAATGGCACCAAAATTTGAAGCAGATGAGGATGTGGAGGAGATCGAGCTATGTCTTTCTCTGGGAGGTTCTTTCAAGAAAACAGATAAATCTAAACCAATAAGACAAAGATATAACGCCGTCGGATGTGAGAAGGATACCGATGTTGATATCAACGGCGAAACGACGAACGTGACAAGGAGAAACGAATCACGGAGGAAGCGGGAAGCCAAGCACCAGCAGAAACTCGGAGAAGAAGGAGACCGGAAGAGGATCAGGTTAGAATATAACGTAATCCTTAACGGCGTGAATTTGGATTTGAGCTTTAGTGGAATCGGTAACGGTTATGGGTTGGGTCAACTTAAGGAAAACAGTAAAGACGTTACAATTGGGTCACCCATTAGCTCCGACGTATCCGATCCTAGCAGCTCTTCTCGCCAAGAAGGTACATCTATAATCACTTTTTAAATAAACATTTGGTATATACAGTAAATTCTTGAACGGTTAGACCAAGTTGCATATATATATAGGAAAATTATATACATATATTATATAGTTATGTTATATAGTATAAAGTTATGTTATTTGCATGAAGATGATTCGGAATTATATGGCTATGTTAAGGTGGAAGTTGCAGCTTTGGGGAGCAATCTGGCCAAACCAAACCGGTTAGGCCTCCGGTTAACAACAACATTCACATCGGTACAGATGAAAGCGTGCATAGCACAGACCGTTTAAAGGATGCGGTTGTAGCGGAGACGCAAGAAGGGTCCAATTATGTAGCCAAAGAGACTGGGAAGCCGCCAAGACCACGTCCCAAAAGCAATGTTAACGGAGTAAACGGCAGTTTGCTTCCGTTTGCTCAGATGCCTTGCGTAACTAGCACGGGTAAAGGTCCGGAGGGTAAAACCGTAAAAGGGTTTCTGTATCGGTTCTCGAAATCAGAGATCAGTATAATCTGTGTCTGCCACGGAACGTCTTTCTCACCGGCTGAGTTCATTGTTCACGCTGGTTGGACCAATGTGACACATCCGTTAAGGCATATAACAGTTGTCCCCTCAACTTTTTGAACCACACTTTCATGTTTTGTATCTAAATGTGTTTTAGCTGATGGAAGTTAGAGTTCGTAGGGACTCGCTAGTCGCTTTCAGTGATTTTTTAGTCAACATTTTCCAACTAGTTTAACACTTAATTTGTTGCATTGTCTTTGCCTTAATGTATCCGATAATACAGTTACTTAACCATACCAGACTGGCTACCCAACAAACGAAAACGCTCAAACGATTATGCGTTTTTGGTGCAGCAAAACGACAGAGCGTGTTAGTGATCAACGTCAAAAACATTTTACATACTAACGTAACAACGAAAAGAGAGAAAAGCTTAATCAAGATAGACTGTTATGAGAGTAGGGAAACGAGAGAAACAAATTCAAGAGTAACTCTTCCCTTTGATCGTGTGTTGATGACAAAATGCTCAGGATATTTTCTCAGTAGCGTCAGCAAACCATACCATGGTTTACCCTTTGCTTCAGGGATCGGCCAGTCTTCTTGACTCAGGTACCTTGTTACTCGACTATGATGCCATACGTTTCCATAAGCCTTTAATATCTGTCACAGACAAACCAATATCATACATTAGCCATTCGAAACAGGCCTTAGTTGCCAACTCCATGTTATTCAAAAGCTGTGGAGTAATTATTATACACTCTAGACTTATTTATACACAAGGAAGTAGTGAATTCTATTAGAAAACTGATTAAGGACCTAGCTTCACACCAAATTCTAACCCAGACACAATACAAGTATGGTTTCGATGGGATTATTTGCAAGACAATGAAACTTTTGGTGAGAACTAACCATGGAATGAAGTTTTTCCATAGGCATCCACTCTCCTGGACCACATAAATCGGAGAGTACAGTGGCAACAGATGATACAACATCTTTCTCTTCCAGCTGCAAAACTTGTTGATCATCAGCTTCACGATCTACCTTTGATCTTCCCTCTCTCTTCTTCTCTGCATACATGACAATATCACAAATCCAAGTTTAAGAATGTACAATCCACAATCACTACAGGTTATACTCAAAATCTCAAACAAGCATGATTCGGTTTTCACCTCCTGAAGCATAACCTTCATGTCCATCTTTCCTTGTTTTCTTTGCACCGCCTCTGATGTCTTCTTCATCGTCGTCTTCATCATCTTCATACTCATACAATTCTCTATTCCGTCCGCCCTTCTTACCCGAACCGGAACCAGGACCCGAATGATAACTATGGTGATAGGGAGCAACACTAGTCTGCCCTGAGACGTGGTGCCTAGGTCCCAAAGGCCCGCCTAAGATGCTTCGAACAGGTAGGAGAAAGTAGAACTCTTTGTCACCAATCTGTAAAAGGTCCTGTGAATCGAGTTTGACGTTAGGGTTCCCAGGGAGATGGAGAACACCCTCAACGAAGCAGCCATTTTTGCCAAGGACCTCGAGTGAGAAGCGGCGTCGCGTGAAATCATAGAAAATCCGAGCGTGGTTACGCGAAATGTTCATCCCGCCGCCTAGAGATGAAAGGTCTACATCGACGGTCGATTTCTTAGAATTCCGGCCGAGCATAATGGAGTATGACTGCATATAGTATTCGAAATCTTCACCTTGAAGCTTCGCAAATCCGACCTCCACGTCACTGCCACCTCCAACGGACGTAGCCATACCTTGAAATTCTCCGGTAATCGGTTTCGTAGTCGGAGCTCAAAGAGCAACGGGACAGTCAAATTAGGGATTGCAATGAATTAAAGAATAGATCTGTTCGGAAACCGGGTTAGCTTATCCAAGGTCCACGTAAGATTAAAAAAAACCCGTCTTCTTCGGGTTTCTCTGAGTTTTACGCGATTCCCGGCGCATTATATTATACTAATCTTCTTCATTGTGTTTATCTTAAGGCTTCTCTCATATTAAAAATGAGTGCTAACAAACAGTGTATGCTTCACCATGTATTAGATTACAGATGTCTAAACACAAATTCTAAGCTCTTAAAATGGCAAATACAATCAAGATACTTAAGAGAGAAAAAGAAAGCCAAATCCAGAATCATTTCTGACAAACTCCTGAGACAGTTCAGCTGAACTCGAAGCTCTTAGCGTTTAGATCCCAAAGCAAGAAGTATCTTCTTCCTTGGACCCTGAAACAAAAACACAGCTTGTTAAGTGAGAGCGTAAGAATGTTGAACAAAGAGCTTGAGTGTAATTTCATCAGTAGCGTTTCATGTTACAAATAGAATAAAACTGAGGAAATCACACTCATCCAAAATATGTAGGGTAAGCTGATATGGAGATGATTTAACAAAAAGCTTACCATCGGTATGAGCATAGCCTTGAGGTCATCATCTGTCATATGCGTAAGAGCATCCATATCAACCTGGGAAAGACCAAAAACGATAGGGCCATGGTTTTGTGAAAGGATGACATCAATAACAAAACATATACATTAATCTAATAGTAGATATTACATACTTCTTCAACTTGAAAAGCTGTAGAATACTTTTCGAGACCCAATGATTCCAGAAAGCTATCAACCGATGCATCAGCCTGAACCAAAAAGATGACCAGCTAAGAATCAATAGTGGATGACATGTATACAATGTAAGAGGCATTAAAAGCTATGCGTCTAAACTATATGTTCGCACCGGTCAGAAGAATGGTATCTTCCAAGTATAAAGTACTGATGGAAAAATATAGTTAAGAAAAGTGAATTATATTGCCTGCTGTGATTTCTTCCTGGTAGCTTGATTGGAAGTTTTTCTAGTCTCAGTTTCAGTGGCTACACTCTTCATGCTTGGTCTAGTAACCTCCACTTTCGATTTTGGCGGGTCACTGTTTTTAGGTTGCTGATTCATTGTCCCAGAAAGCTTTTCTCGTAAATCTCGCACTCCTGAACCAGCTTCTCGCCCACTTTGGGACCCATGATGTCTCTTCTGGAGCTTCAGGCGAAGATCTCTAGAATCAACCCTGCGATCTTAATAAATACAACCAACTAAAGATAATCAACAACCAAACAGAGATACTTTTGTCATACTTAATTTCTAGTGGTAACGAACGAATACGTGAAAGAAAAAGCATACTTGAAAGTTGAGGTTTGTCACTACTGAAAAGATCATGCTCCCATTTATCATCCTGCCTTTGCCTGAAAGCATGAGGAAGGAGAAACATGTGATAAGTAAATTAACAATGCAAACCTAGTTCATCCCACATATAAAATTGTGTCAAAGCCCTTTATCAAATCAGTAAACATCAATATAGATGGATAAGATCTCCAGATATAACTATACAGCTAGGTACACAAATTTGAGAAGCTTATCTAATGTGCTTCAATGAAGTTGTCTAAAACTAACAAATCAAAATGGGCAAGAGTTAGAGGCAAATCCTCCTACAACGGATTCTATAGCCTAATTCATAGAGCTAATGTTCATTGAAGAATCCATAAGGCAATCAAATTAAATCAGGACAGAGATTAAACGAAGATAAATAAGAACCTCTTCCCAGTGACTTGTCGAGTAGAGATGTCGCCAGAACCGCCATTGATACGATCCTTGATGACCTTCCTGCTTCCAGAATCAGCCTCCAATCTATCAGCATACATCTTTCTTCGATGAAAAAACACAGAATTTAGTCCTAAACCTAAATCAGGAAAACCAACAAAAAGTCCTCAGGCCTATAAGCAGCTCACAGGTTTCAAAGACACCCAAAGCGAAACCCTAGAAGAACCTATCCAGATTTCACAGAGAAAATAGAGCTATTGAACAGAGAAACAATCCATTAAGCTCTTAAAAACTGGGATTTGCACTTCTCGCTTTGCTTGTGTTGATGAGACCGAATATTCCGAAAATTAACATCCAATGAATTTAACAGGTCGGGTCGGGTTGAGAATCTGGATCAAACGGAGAAACCATTAACCGGTTTGACTGTTACAACAATCTATTTGATCTGTGATTAAACCGGTTCTCGCTTCTTTCAATTTTTTGGTCATCATTTTTTGTTTGTTTGTCTGTCAACACGCGTTTCTCTTTTTCAAAACACGATTCCTTCTTAAAGTTCTTTGTAATGTTTTTGAGTAAAAAATTTTAATAACCTAAAAAACCAAAAAGTCCTGAAACTCAGAAAGACTTAACGTTTAAGCTTTCTTCGCTAATTCTCTTAATTTCTTGTATGATTGATCCAATTCTGCTTCGACTCCATATCTGATTGGGTAAATCCCTGGTATGATTATTGGTCTTTTCTATGTCTTTGTTGTTTACTTGTTTCGTTCCTTGTAAGTTGAGAAGCGAGGAGCTCAGATTCAGGATCCCTAATTTTTTTTTTTCAGAATGATTAAAACTAGTCCCTCCCAGGTTAAATAGCGTCGTTTTGTTTGTTGTTTATAACTTACAGTCAGTTGTTTTGCATTTTCAGTTGCGCCTAGGTCACTTGTTCGGATCTGTATAATCGATTGTGTATTCATGGATTTCATTTATGTTTGTGATGTTGGGGTTTTGCTTTAGTTTAAGCTGCTGACTTATTTGATGTTTTGTTTGTAGAAAATGTCTCGAGCAGAGTCATTGTGGGAGAAGCTAGTACATGCTGCTTTACAAAAAGACAGAACAGGAGGTGTTGGTGGTGTTAATCAAGGCAGTATTGTTGGCTATGTCCCTTCATCACTAGCTAACAATAGGGACATTGATGCAATTCTTAGAGCTGCTGATGAGATCCAGGATGAGGATCCCAACATTGCAAGGATCTGTAAGCTTTTCTTTGAGTTAATTTTTCTTAGCGGTTTAGTTTTTTTTCCCTCTTGTGCAATGCCACTGTTGTGATCTTGAAAATTGTTTTGCTGCAGTGTGTGAGCATGGTTACTCACTTGCCCAAAATCTTGATCCTAATAGTGAAGGCAGAGGTGTTTTGCAGTTCAAAACCGGATTGATGTCGGTTATCAAGGTGTGTTTCTCTACTGCAATCTGTACATTTTAAGTTTGATACAATCATCTATAAGTTTGTAACCTACCACTTCACTGGATATGTTTGTTATGTCATTGGCAGCTGCATGAATCTGTGATGCCATTGATATTTAATTGTTAAGCTTGTATTGAATGATCAATGTGCAGCAGATAATTTGGAAAATTCGATTTTGCTTTTTGAAAACTAGAGTGCATTGCTAGTGAATGTTAGGATCGAATTCGTTGAATTTTTGTATATGATTTATCCTGGTTTTGCATCCTAATGCTTTGTTCTGTCTATGTTAATTTCAGCAAAAATTAGCAAAAAGAGAGGTTGGGACCATAGACCGAAGTCAGGATATTCTCCGGCTACAAGAATTCTACAGGCTATATAGAAAAAAGAACAATGTTGACAAGTTGAAGGAGGACGAAAAGCAGCTCCGTGATTCGGGGGTTTTCACTGATGAGTACGTATATAAACTATAGAACTTAGCATACTGAAATTAGTGGAAAGAGTTATACTACTTTGCCCTTTGTTTTCCAACACTTTGGTTTTGAATAAGTTACCATTTCACATAATCTATGTTCTTACTAAGGTTGTTGAACGCCAAACTTTAATCAGACATCTTGATTGTTGTCCATATGTTTTGATATTGGCGTCCAGGCTGGAACGGAAAACAGTAAAAAGGAAACGAGTTTTCGCCACTCTTAAAGTTCTGGGAAGTGTGTTGGAGCAGTTAGCGAAAGAGATTCCTGAAGAGGTTTGTAGAATTAACATCTTTCATTTCATTCTTACATTTTTTGAATTGAACAAGGGAATTGTGAGGATGAGAATGTTACTCCAAAACAAGTATCTGCAATCAAATTCCTATTATCTATTCCCTTTTTGGTCAAAGAAGCTGTATACAGATTTCAGCTAACACTTCTTTGTTATATACCTCTACAGCTTAAGCATGTTATTGATTCAGATGCTGCAATGAGTGAAGAAACAATTGCTTATAACATTATTCCTCTTGATGCTCCTGTCACGACAAATGCCACTACGGCTTTCCCTGAGGTGAGGTATTTTCTATATACACATTTGTGCATGCTATCTGGCTTGTCTTGCTTTGTGACCAAAGAAATGTGAGCAGGTTCAAGCAGCAGTTGCAGCATTGAAGTATTTTCCAGGCTTGCCAAAATTGCCTACTGATTTCCCCATTCCCGCTACAAGGAATGCTGATATGCTTGATTTTCTCCACTATATATTTGGGTTTCAGGTTTGTATGTCTGAGAAGATTTTATCCAGCTTCATATTGCACATGAAATCTTCTTCTGTTTTTTTTTTTCCATTTTCTAAAATTTTAATTTTCATGTCCTCAGAAAGACAGTGTCTCGAATCAGCGTGAACATATAGTTCTTCTTCTCGCTAATGAGCAATCCCGTCTTAATATTCCTGAAGGACCGGAACCTGTATGTACCAAAATTTTTTGAATTTCATTTGATTATTTTCTCAAACGCTTCCTGACACGAAGTAATCATTTATGATTTTGGGTTTGTTTATATTATTAATTAAAAATTCTAGTTAATAAAACTTAGCTTGTCTGCCTCTTTGTTTAGACGGCAGTGTATCTGATTAATAATTTTGTTTTCTTATGGTCAGAAACTGGACGACATTTGTGTACGTAAGGTATTCTTGAAGTCCCTAGACAACTACATCAGGTGGTGTGATTACCTGTGCATTCAACCTGCTTGGAGCAAGTAAATAATACCCACTGCCTTCTCTATTTTTCTGCTACCGCTCTTGCATTCACTCCAAACATTTCCTAATTGCAGTTTAGAGGCCATCAATGGAGAGAAGAAACTACTGTTCCTCTCCTTGTATTTCCTGATTTGGGGAGAAGCCGCCAACATACGGTTTCTTCCAGAATGTTTGTGCTACATATTCCATCATGTAAGTTTTTTGCTGACTAATTATTTTTCTCCATATGCTAATAGGTTTCTAGAATCTCTTCTTTTAATTCTTTTCGTAGCTGTTTTAAGATGAATGAATTCTCCTAACTACTCACCGCTCTGGCTTGCTACTGGTTCTCTTTCATCATGATATATATTGTTCATATGGTCTTTGTGCTGATACTGATTATTTCTATAGATGGTTAGAGAAATGGATGAGATCTTACGCCAGCAGATTGCTCGCCCAGCTGAGAGTTGTATGCCAGCCGATAGTCGTGACTCTGATGATGGTGTATCATTCCTTGATCATGTCATTGCTCCACTGTATGGAGTGGTTTCAGCGGTATGTTCTCTGAAATATTATTAACCCCAGACTTCGTGGGATTTTCTTTCCCTTCTCTCTTCATGTTATAGAAGAAGTATCTTCCTTGATCATACATTACTACTTCTTAATAGACGAAGGTACATCATGGAATGTAGCACTAGAGTGTTTGCTATTTTCTTAGATAGAAAGACTTTCCTAGTCAGCTACTTTAGTAGTATGTAGACTAATGATTGAATAAGTGATACACTACTGTTTTTAGTTGGGTAGGCATGGATCTATTTGATCAATAAATTTGTTGATACCTCATACCAGCAGGCAATTTTGCTTTTGGTTTGGTATTGATCGGTTTCGTTACATTTTCTCACACTCATTTAAAATGTCATCATATGTTTCATAGCATGTATATTTGGTATGTTAGTTGTTTTTCGATTCGAATATTTTGTATCAAAACATAATGCTGTTTTTATCGTGCTGACTATTATTCCTTTTATAAATTAATGGGGTATGTGCAGGAAGCTTTTAACAATGACAATGGCCGAGCACCTCATTCAGCTTGGAGAAACTATGATGATTTCAATGAATATTTTTGGTAAATATTTTATATCTTTGTTAGTTGGGTGAATTTCATTGCCTCTACTGGCTTACACTCTTATTTTCAAGGTCGCTTCACTCCTTCGAGCTTGGTTGGCCGTGGCGTACAAGTTCATCTTTTTTTCAGAAACCTATACCGAGAAAAAAGGTCTCCAGTGCCTCCTTATATATTTTAATCGGAGTTTGGTGTTCGTACTGGTTTTGATGCTTTCTTAATGCACATAGCCGTTTCTTACCTTGGAGATGGCAATTTGAAAATGACTATAAATCAGCTCCTAAACCATGTTTCATAAGTTGTATTGAAGTTATGATGACGTGTGGTCTGGCTCTTGTACGTATTTAGTTTCTTTGTTGCTAGTTAGGTTCTCATTTTGTATTTGATTTTATTTAGAGAAGTTGAGGTTAGGTCCTTTTCTGTTTAGTATAAGATCTAGATGCAAACTTCTCTTTTTACCCATAGGTGTATCTGATGTTGGATATACTGGTTCTATTCTTGCAGTATGAGCTTAAAACTGGCAGGGCAAAACATCGTGGAAAAACTTCCTTTGTTGAGCACCGGACATTTTTGCATCTCTACCACAGTTTCCATCGATTATGGATATTCCTTGCTATGATGTTTCAGGTTTGTTGTCCCTTGTCAGGGTTCTATTTATTTGTGATGCCCTTTCTTTATATTTCTCAGTAGATACATATAGTCTACACCTTTCTTTGTTGGCCTGCTGTTGTCTAGGACTGTGTTGTTTTATAGTTGCACTATCTATTTAAGATGTTTGGTTTAATAACCTGTTCTTTAACTATTAATGGTAGTATGGGTTATACCGTATCGAGAAAAAAGTTCCCCCGCTACTACTCTAACAAACTTCTTTTGCAGGCACTAGCCATAATTGCGTTCAGTAAAGATATTACTTCCAGGAAGACTTTACGTGAAATTCTCAGCCTGGGTCCAACTTTCGTCGTGATGAAGTTTTCTGAGAGTCAGTCTTAAACATCGCGTGCTTTACTCTATATTCATTTAATACTATGAATTAGTGAATAAAAGGCATACATTTGATGTTAATAGGTGTTCTGGATGTTATCATGATGTATGGTGCATATTCTACAACAAGACGTCTGGCTGTTTCTCGGATTTTTCTCCGTTTCATTTGGTTTGGCCTTGCTTCCGTTTTCATATCCTTCCTCTATGTGTATGTGAACAATCTTTTCTTGGACTTCTTCAACTTTCATTTTGCATTTGCTATTTTCCTTTATTTTGGAGTAGCTTTTTCATTCTGTAGTTTGATAATTCTTTTTGTGTGCAGGAAAACACTTCAAGAAAAAAATTCTGAGACGGCCATATTGAAGCTTTATGTAATTGTCATAGCCATCTACGGTGGTGTCCAGTTATTTTTTAGTATCCTGATGCGTATCCCATGTTGTCACAACATTGCTAATAAGTGTGACCGGTGGCCTGTGATTCGATTCTTTAAGTGGATGCGTCAGGTTTTGGGCCTCATGTTTCTCTTTTGTTCTTTATGCTTGAAATTTGTATAATTGTGCAGTTTCTTATAACCACAGGTTTTGTGACCTTTTTTTCAGGAGAGACATTATGTTGGCCGTGGCATGTATGAAAGGACAGCTGATTATATAAAGTAGTCTCTTCTTCTATTTTACTTAGCTATCTATTTTCAGGAGATTTTCAAAAGTTGATTTAGAAATAGCTGCTATTGAAGAGACTTGGGAAGCTTACGTCCGATAAACTAAAATGATTATTAAATTGTGTTTTTGACTAGTGTGTGAGAAGCAGCAAATATACTTGTTTGATTGATACCAACATACTTCATCCCTTATGGTTTATATGCTTTTAATCTGTAAAGGATTTACTGACCCAATCTTACATTCCCAGGTACTTACTTTTTTGGCTTGTCGTTCTGTCTGCAAAGTTCTCATTTGCGTACTTTCTTCAGGTTGGTGGTTTTCTGTTTATTCTCTGTGTATCTGTAGAATCTCCTTTTGCATACATCATTGATTCCAGCTCAAGGTATCTAGTTAAATCTTTGAGTTGGAAGTAAATTAATGAATGCAGGTGTTCAGTTATTTTTTATACAGAGTGATAAATATTCATCTGAAAATTGACTGATATCTCTCTTCATTGCGATTCCTTGTAGTTGCATCCTGAAGTAATTATTCGATAATCAGGGGAAGATGCTTGGAGTATGACTTGATTTACTTATTTTTCTCATGCTTGTTAATTTGCAGATTGAGCCGCTTGTCGGCCCAACAAGGATGATAGTGAAACAGAACAATATTGAGTACTCCTGGCATGATTTTGTGTCAAAAAGTAAGTATGGAATATGTAGATTTTGTTTAGTGAGTGGAGTTCACCATAGACATAGGCTATGTACGCTGCTTAATTATTCATAACCCTAGTTGCCTGAAGGATTGTGGTGTATTGTGTTAGTTCTTCTCTCTGGATTCGTACACCTATGCTTGTTTGTAGAATTAATATCAAACCAAGCTTTAAAAATATCAGTTAGATCCGTCTAGTGTTGTTATTTGCTCTACTTTTGTGTTTTGTGGTGATAACTGTTTTGTATAAATCATTCTCTTTGTAATCTTTTTTGGTGTTCTAAGATTCTCATTCAAAGTTTTATTACGTTGATGCAGAAAACTATAATGCTCTGACTGTTGCCAGTTTATGGGCTCCTGTGATTGCTGTAAGTTCAATGGTGTATACATGAGGGTTGACACTTGTGTTTTTCTATCAGCAATAACTGAATCAAGTAGTTGTCTCTGGAGAATTACTTCAGTTTTAGTAGGATATTGTTTACAACTGTTTGATCAATCTTGGTGAAGTTTATTCTGATTAAGATGAATGTTGGTGCTGGGGGTTCGTAGTTAAGTTTTTCCCCATTGTAACTTTGTCTTTCATCTAACGCAGATATATCTATTAGACATCCATATATTCTACACCATTGTCTCTGCTTTTCTGGGGTTCTTGCTTGGTGCAAGAGATCGTTTGGGAGAGGTAAGTGTGTTTGCGCTTCCCTTTGTCGTAAAGATCTCAAATTTCAGATATTTAAAACTGTAACAACACTGTTTATAAGAGGTTAGGTCCTTATGTTTCTTATGCTTCCTTGCAATTTGCACAGATAAGATCTTTGGAAGCAATTCACAAACTCTTTGAGGAGTTTCCAGGAGCCTTTATGAGGGCTCTTCATGTTCCTCTTACCAATCGGTTAGGTTCCTTCCCATCTGCTATCTAAGAATTTATTTTTTCTTGTGTACCTCCCTTTATCTTTGTTAAATATTAACATTTTCTTGTCTTCATTGTCTTGCGCCTATAATTGAAAATCATGGTGCAGGCCGTCTGGTCCTTCTCATCAGGTAGTGATGATTTTCCCTCTTCTCGTTTCTGTAGCTGTTGGCTTGTTTTACATTTTGTGAATAATTAGTTTACTAAATAATGTATGTTAACATTTTGTACTCGCTGAGTTAAGGGGAGTGGCATGTTAATTCTTTTCATTATTGTTGTCCATATTGTATGTGATTATCAATTAAAAGGCTGTGGATAAGAACAAAGTAGATGCAGCACACTTTGCTCCGTTTTGGAACGAAATAATAAAAAGTCTACGAGAGGAAGACTACATCACTGATTTGTAAGTGCTTTATGCTCTACAGTAACTAAGCTTCTGCGTTTATATATTTTTTATTATTTTTTCTGTTTTTCTCATCTGTAATCATTTTCCAGTGAGAAGGAGTTGCTCTTGATGCCCAGGAATTCTGGTAGACTCCAATTGGTTCAGTGGCCACTTTTTCTTCTTTCCAGTAAGGTGGGTTTGATACTTTGCCTACTTCTGTATCAAATTCAACGTTTTTTGTGTTATCTCGCCTCATTGCTTTCCATAAAAATTGCATACAAGATTGTTTACTAGTGACAATTATTTTGCTGATAATCTACTGTAGATACTATTAGCCAAAGAGATTGCTGCTGAGAGTAATTCGCAAGAGGAAATTCTAGAGAGGATTGAAAGGGATGACTACATGAAGTATGCTGTTGAAGAAGTCTACTACACTCTCAAACTTGTCCTAACAGAAACTCTGGAAGCCGAAGGGAGGATGTGGTATTGGATTTTTGGCCCTAAAATGGCTTGCACCTCTTGTTGCTGGATAAAACTATAATGTTTATTTAAATTTGTAGGGTGGAGAGAATCTATGAAGATATCCAGACCAGCTTAAAGGAGAGAAATATACATCATGACTTTCAGTTGAACAAACTCTCCCTAGTCATCACGAGAGTGACTGCGCTGTTGGGAATCCTGGTAGGAGTATATCTTGTTATTTTGCTTGCATGATACTTTACGAAATTTTAAATTGTACTCAATTGCATGGACAGAAAGAAAATGAAACACCGGAGCACGCAAAAGGGGCCATCAAAGCACTTCAGGATCTCTACGATGTTATGCGGCTTGACATATTAACTTTTAATATGAGGTGGATTACAAAGTTGATGATTTGGCTGTGCTTTATGCAGCAACCAGTTTTTCTTTTCTTTGTTTGGTATGTTATCAATATTATGTTGCTCTCTGTAGGGGTCACTATGAAACGTGGAGCAAGTTAACTCAAGCCTGGAATGAAGGTCGGCTTTTTACAAAGTTGAAGTGGCCTAAAGATCCTGAGCTGGTATAATGATGATTCTTGTTGTCCATTAGTGCACTCATTCTTCCAAGGTTATTAGTGCACTCATTTATTTGCCGTCTGATAATTGTCTGTGATTTGCAGAAAGCTCTCGTTAAAAGATTGTACTCTCTATTTACTATCAAAGATTCTGCAGCACATGTTCCTAGAAATCTTGAGGCCAGACGCAGACTGCAATTTTTTACCAATTCTCTTTTCATGGATGTGCCACCACCAACATCTGTCCGCAAAATGCTATCCTTCAGGTATTTCTTTCTTCATCATATTATCAGAACAAGCTCTTCACAGGCTTACTATCTTCGTTCGGACTTTGTTTTCAGTGTCTTTACTCCATACTATTCCGAGGTTGTACTATACAGCATGGCTGAACTCACAAAGAGAAATGAGGATGGTATTTCAATCTTGTTTTACCTTCAGAAAATATATCCAGGTACATCAGCCTTGTGAGTTCCTTTAAAAGATGTGACTCTTGCCTTGCTTTTCATGTTTCTTATAAAATGTTGTTTTTGAGCTAGTTGTCTTGCTTCTGTATAAATAGGTGCCTAAAACTATTTTTCATCGATATTTGCTATGTTTCAGATGAGTGGAAAAATTTTCTTGCACGCATAGGACGAGATGAAAATGCATTAGAAGGCGATCTAGATAATGAAAGAGACATTCTTGAACTTCGATTTTGGGCCTCTTACCGTGGACAAACGTTGGCTAGAACAGGTAAACTAAACGAATCACTACACTTCTTTTCTTGTGATACACTATTCACTTCATGATCTTACATTGCAAGTAATATTGGTATCTCTATCAAAAAAGGGGTACTTTTCAGTTATTCCCTTGCGTATATTTTCAACGTTTTCCTTACGTGTTATCTGGCATTATACCTGCAGTTCGCGGGATGATGTATTATAGGAAAGCCCTCATGCTTCAGTCTTATCTGGAAAGAAAGGCTGGAAGAGGTAAGAGGCTATTTCTATAAATAACTTTTTAGCGAATCTTTTTCTTATGGCTATCTCACTATTACAGATGAGGAGTCCACACTTTCTGGCAATGACGCAACAGATGCTGAAGGGTTTGAGTTATCTCCTGAAGCAAGGGCACAAGCTGATGTGAAGTTTACATATGTTGTCACATGCCAGATATATGGAAGACAAAAAGAAGATCAAAAACCTGAAGCTGTTGACATTGCATTGCTAATGCAAAGGTTAGAAGATACTTTTCTGGATTCTTCTCTTGGTTATGTAGATGAACTTTTTAGGTCTAGGCTTCTGTTATCATTTTGTTATGTATAGTGTCTTACCAAGGTAATCTCTTACATTTACTGTCAGAAACGAAGCCCTTCGCATTGCTTATATCGATGTTGTTGATACTCCAAAAGAGGGTAAATCTCATACAGAGTATTATTCAAAACTTGTGAAGGCCGACATCAGTGGAAAGGATAAGGTAAACTGTTATTTTCTGTGAACCCAGTTATGATACTTATGTTTTTATTTCCTTAGTGTTTGAAACACTTTAACTGATGGGTGGTAAACTGTGATTGCGCTGTTAAGGGAATTTGCATTTCTTCCTCAGTTTCCTCTCTGGTCTTTATTTTGTTATATGAAATGGCCACTTTGTTTTTTGCCTATGCAGGAAATTTATTCCATAAAGTTGCCTGGGGACCCGAAACTTGGAGAAGGCAAACCTGAGAATCAAAATCATGCCATTGTGTTTACTCGAGGAAATGCAATCCAAACTATTGATATGAATCAGGTTAGCACGAAGTTCTTTCTTCTTGGCATTTTTTTAAATGCCTTGTTTCGAGATCATGTGGGTTTGTTATAGATAAGTTTCTCTAGAAGTTCAATCAAGTAGATTAGAAATATATAGGCTTTGTAGATTAGAAGTATATAGGCTTTGAGAGATCTGACTGTAGAAGATGCTTGAGAATTGGTATAATCCAGCTTAAACTTATCATATGTAGCTGTAGTTTGATGGTTAACCGAGCATTATCCAATACTTTGTCCAAGCCATGTAAATTGTATGTATTGACTACATTTCCTCTTATTACGTGAAAACCTAAGGCGTCAGTGTGTAGACTCTTCAACAAAATCTGAGCTTATGCAAGATTTGAATTAGATTTGCCAAAATTATGCTTTCCTTGGACCTATGTGAATTTTTTTGCCAAATCTACTTATTCAAACCTAATTATTTTACCAAGTCCATCCAATATGGAGTTCACTGACAACGAGTTGTCCTAATTAGTCACATAATTTCTCTATCCAATATGGAGTTCACTGTCAACGAGTTGCCTTAATTAGCTCAAAATTAAACCTGAAATCTGTAGGAATACTTCAGTTATTTTTCGCTAACAGTGATTGTTCCCTAACTGAAAAGCACACACGGATTAGATTTGAATATGAAGGTGCACATCTCATCACATGGAAATGTACCTGAATCCTATATCATGTGTCATGCGTGCTTTACATCCTTTACATTTTTAATAGGAGAGCTAAATGCATTCCCAACTTCAAGTATCATGTTCTCTTTTTATTTTATTTTGTTATTTGTTAGGATAATTATTTTGAAGAAGCTTTGAAGATTAGAAATCTTTTAGAGGAATTCGATCGGGACCATGGAATTCGACCGCCAACCATTCTTGGAGTTAGGGAACACGTCTTTACTGGAAGGTGCGAACATTCGTATATCTATTTCCTTTTTTTATTTCATTACCTTACATAGTTGTTTGCGACAACATGCAGTGTCTCCTCCCTGGCCTCTTTCATGTCCAACCAGGAAACCAGCTTCGTAACCCTAGGTCAACGAGTATTGGCGAAGCCCTTAAAGTAAGTTACTACCAGTAAGTTTTATTTTGCATGAACATCTTACGTAGATGGAATCCTTATTCTTTTATTTCTTTATTCTAGGATCCGCATGCATTATGGTCATCCAGATGTGTTTGACAGAGTTTTCCATATTACACGTGGTGGTATCAGCAAGGCCTCTCGGGTCATAAATATTAGTGAAGATATTTTTGCTGGTAACGTCAATTCGTTAAACATATGAATATATGAATGATGAAAAAGTGAATTCTGAATGTTGAGAATTTTAAGTCTAATTTTCTTCCATACTTGGTGAATGTTGATTCTATGATACTATGCTTTTCAGGTTTTAATTCAACTCTACGTCAAGGGAATGTTACTCATCATGAGTATATTCAGGTCCGTACTTTTTATCTCGTTACAATTAAAGTGGTAAAAAAATATACATGCACTAATTCTGTTTTACAGGTGGGCAAAGGGCGAGATGTTGGGCTCAATCAAATAGCTCTGTTTGAAGGGAAGGTTGCTGGTGGTAATGGTGAACAGGTTCTTAGTCGGGATGTATACAGACTTGGCCAGCTCCTTGATTTCTTTCGAATGATGTCCTTCTACTTTACAACTGTTGGCTTCTATTTCTGTACAATGGTATGTGAACCCTCAGTTGAGTCGTAGTGATTTATTTGCCTTTCAGCATAGTTTTCTTTACCTGGTTTAAATAGTGTAGTCTTAGTGTCATGGTTTTTATTTTACCTATATAAATATACTTAGCAGTCAATCTTGCGCTATTAATTTTTGTACTTGGAGCTGTTACTGATAAGTTCCAAGTTTCTCCAAGTATGGTTTCCAGGAAATCATGCTGATCAATTAACATTTATATTGCCTCTTGCAGTTGACGGTGCTTACTGTGTATATTTTCTTATATGGGAGGGCATATCTGGTAAGCATTGTTACCTAATGTTGGTTATGACACATGTGTTATTATCTTCATGAATGATTATTATAAGACTTACTTTTGCATATTGATGCTGGGTGAAGGTCTCTATAACACTACTTGTGTTTGATATTTTATAGGCACTTTCTGGAGTTGGAGCTACTATCCGAGAAAGAGCTATTCTTCTGGACGATACTGCACTTAGCGCTGCCATGAATGCTCAATTTCTGTTTCAGATTGGTGTCTTCACTGCTGTGCCAATGATTTTGGGATTTATATTGGAACAGGGTTTTCTCCAGGTACTTGTTTTCAATCATTTTAGTCATATAATATTGTTATGCCATATTTCCTGATATGATAGCAAGCATTTGTTATATATCTTCTTGGAGACTGGTACATGGTTTGAGTTAGCACCCTTTTTTTCTTCCGTCATGTGCAGTTTATTTATGGTCACAGGTTCACTTGTTTTCTGTCTGATGTTTTGTGTGTTATTAGGAACTTATCTCTCTTTAGGCCATCTTTCGTGGTGTAGGCATTTTTAGTCACAACTATGCACTTTATTCTGGAGACGGACTCTAGTGTTCTGAATTATCATATTCGTTTGTTTGATTATCTAAAAGGAGATCTTAACTGAATATTGGCCTTGACATGAAATTTTTCCTTTTTGTGTGTTTGCTTGTTAATAGAACTTAATCTTCTCCATCTTTCATTGTGTAGGCCATTGTCAGTTTCATAACAATGCAATTTCAGTTATGTACTGTCTTCTTCACATTTTCCCTTGGCACAAGAACACATTATTTTGGACGGACTATCCTCCATGGTGGTGCAAGGGTATATTCTAATCCTTGGTCCTTAAAACTCTCTAAAATGCCCGGAATGTGATAAACAGTGTTTTTCAACAGTATCAAGCCACTGGAAGAGGCTTTGTCGTCAAGCATATCAAATTTTCTGAAAACTACCGTCTTTATTCCAGAAGTCATTTTGTCAAAGGGTGATCTCCTCGTATACTCTTTTGTCCTTATAAATAGATATTTAACCGTAGTAAAAGATGGAAAAATTTATTAATATGTTACTTTTTTTTGCTTCTCTAGAATGGAGGTTATTCTCTTATTGATTGTTTACCTCGCATATGGTAATGATGAAGCTGGTGCCGTTTCCTACATTCTTCTGACTGTTAGCAGCTGGTTTTTGGCTGGTTCTTGGCTGTTTGCTCCATACCTGTTCAACCCTGCCGGATTCGAGTGGCAAAAGTAAGTGGTGCTATCTTATTTATATCCTGTTGAGTAATATGTTCTCTCATTTAACAAGATTTGTTTTCTCCTTTCAGAGTCGTGGAGGACTTCAAAGAATGGACAAATTGGCTCTTTTACAGAGGTGGAATTGGTGTGAAAGGAGCTGAAAGCTGGGAAGCATGGTGGGAAGAAGAACTGGTAAGAACGAATGCTCTTCAGGCTGTAACAGTACACTTTATGGAGATGTTTTAGGAATTTCTTGCTTGTCTTGCAACTAATTTTTGGAAAATAATAATTATGTTTGTGCCTCAACAGGCTCACATTCGGACCTTGAGCGGAAGGATAGTGGAGACTATTTTAAGTCTACGATTCTTTATCTTCCAGTATGGTATTGTCTACAAACTCCACCTACAAGGATCAAATACATCCTTTGCGGTACAGCTTTTCCCTTCGTCAACTTCTTGTATCTACGCTTATGCATTTCCTACTTTGCTGGTTTTTGTGCCATATGATTAATAAAAACTTTGGCACCTTTTCAACATGTTGATTTCCCTTTGTTAAACTAGTTGAAGAGTAGTAAAATTTACTTGTGATCTTTGCTGTGAACGCAGCTGCTTAATTAATATCACTTACCCATCCATCTGCAGGTGTATGGTTGGTCATGGGTTGCATTTGCAATGATTGTAGTACTGTTCAAGGTCAGTTTATTCCAATAGAATGCTTCATTTTCCAATAACTTTAACTTCCGAGTAAATTGCATTACATGAGCTGAGATATCTCCCATGGTTTTTGGGACCATTGAAATAGGTCTTTACCTTCAGCCAGAAGATCTCTGTCAATTTCCAGCTTGTACTGAGGTTTATACAAGGCCTTTCCTTATTACTGGCTCTAGCAGGCATAGTCGTAGCAGTTGTGCTCACAGACTTATCAGTGGCAGACTTATTTGCTTGCATATTGGCTTTTATACCGACTGGCTGGGGAATTCTTTCTGTAAGTTTTTATTCTTTCTCATCCCTGTTCGCAGAGTCCTAATTTGAGAAACCAATCCTCTCTTGTTTGTAGATTGCGTGTGCTTGGAAGCCAGTCATAAAGCGAATTGGGATGTGGAAATCGATCCGTTCCTTAGCAAGATTATATGATGCATTAATGGGAATGCTCATATTTCTTCCGGTTGCACTCTGCGCTTGGTTCCCATTTGTATCGACCTTCCAAACACGTATGATGTTTAACCAAGCCTTTAGTCGTGGTCTCGAGATCTCTCTTATCCTCGCAGGAGACAATCCCAATTCTGGTTTTTGAAACTGTTTCCACTTTGCCTTTTGGAAGAGCTATTTATTTGTTTGTGTTTTTCATACACTTACGAGTGTTGTAGTAACAAATGATGAGTGCCTATTTGTATTTGTAGAAATTTTATAATACTTGTATTGTTATTGTTCTGTAGATTCAATACTTGTTTTATTACTTCTCTGTAGATTCAGTACTTTGATTCAATACTTGTTGCTGCCAAAAAAGAGAGTTAAAAATGTTAGAAATTGAGCTTTTTTTCTCTCTTGATATATTTGACTAAACGAGAATGCAAAATTACAACTATAAGAAGAGGGAATCATACAAGGTACAGAACCAACCTTGTTGATACATATTATGGTACAACATGGTGTCTTTTGAAAGTTTTGAGTCTACTTGTCCGTGGAAAAATATTGCCATGCAGCAGCAGCTCCTGCAACTATTATGATTTTGAAGACAAGTTTACTAGACAAGACCGATGATGATGATTCTTCGATTGGTCTCCCTCTAATCTTGGCTATGAATCTTGATAACAACTGCTTAAGCCTACTTTTCTTCTTTCCTGCTGGAGAAAACAGAACAATCATAAACTTAACATAAGAATCAAAATCAATTTTGACAGGATCTTGAATCCTGGCTTTACCTTGGCTTTTGAGAAACCTTTCTTCGTCCCCAATTCGTCTACGTATAACATTGAACAATGATCCAAAATACAATGCGAAGATGGTGCATGTGATAGTGATTACATTGTAAGGCATGCTAAAATCAGGGGTTGTCAAAGGTACAAGCAATACTTCTGTGTAAGAACGCACTGAGGAATTTTCCTGCAAGGAGAAATGATAATGTTTTAGTTTTAAAAGACAAAGGCAGCAGTGGCTTTTAGAGTGTTCTCTTTGATTCTATACCCTAAGTTTTGATAATAAAGGCGAATTGCCTAATTCTTCTTTGAAATCTAAACTTGCATGATGACTGGGGAAGCTTATCAAAGCCGATGGAATGTCAAATCCTTGATTAGCATCAGGAGGATATTCATCTATATGTAGAAAACCCTGTTGAGCAATTTTCAGAAACAAATGAGTAACACAAAAAGTATCTGACACGCAAGAACGACTGTATGGAGAACGTAAGATGACCTTGTCGTATTCGATTGATATGGCTGCAGATTTCACTTCAAATGGTATTTCCAGCATCATCTCCATCATACCAGATGACACCTTATCTGTAGATGGTGACACATTGATCTTCTTTAAGACTTCAGTGTCTGTCTTTTGTTGTTGGTCTACAAAGATTTGTAGGGTATGATAATAAACCTTAACATACCATGGAAAAATCTGGAAAATGTTCACTTTTACTGTACAGTGTCCATTAGTGAGATCTTTGCTGGGTAACTTCTCATGCGATTCTGTCTCTTTTAACAAGATGGCTATTGAACCCCTTTCGTTCCCGCTTCCCATCAAGAACCGACTCGCATGTAATGGAGCTTGCTGGCATGACCACTTTAAGGGACGCTTCCAAGTAAGGCCAAGATCAAATGGGTTGCTGTCACTAGATTTTTGAATCTCAAAGATGAAAAGAAAGCTGCTGATTTCTCTAAGAACCCTGTCTGGTTTACGAGACAATTCATAGTCTATGTTCTTCCAGAGTTTATGTTCTTCTATTGCTGGATCCATATTCATTGGTTCATGACCAGATAGACCCTCCAATTGAAGATATACATTACTTGACTTTGCAAGAACACATCTTCCAACTACTTTTCTCCCAAAGAGGGAGTTGAGGGACCAACTTGGTTGTATATTTCTTTCGAGAGAAGTAGTGTCAGGCTGAAGAACAACAGTAAGAGTCTGCTCCAGCACTATGCCAGAACCCAATCCCTCTTGACCAGATTCAACAGTGGATAAGTACAATCTCTGAGAATGATAAAACCCCCTGTAAACAGATGGTCTATTCATTAATGAAGAAATTCCATCCTTGTCTCTACACGGAAGCAGCTTCAGCCATGGAGTCAAGTTCTCGGTACAAACAGCTTCACGTGGCAGTGAACCATACCTCAGCTTGTCTGAGTTTTTCACAAAACCCCATGTAGGAGCTGCATATGAAGTGGGAGATTCTAGAAAGTTGATGGAAGCACAGAAAAGGCCAGAGAGTGCATGGGTTAAGTTTTTCCAAGAAGAATCAACCTGAGACAGAGGAACATCAAAAATAGCCCACAGCTCGACCCCAACAGGCTTGGCGTTCATACTTGATAGAGGGTCAAATCCTCCCCAATGTTCATGGTTCCAACGACCCTGAGTAAAAGATAGCTCCATCTCCTTGACCCGGAATTTCTCAACCTGTTTAAGAATTCACGTTTCAAAGATAACATTAACGCAGGCAACAACTCACTACCTATGACGTGTTGTTACAAGTCTACATCATTACTAGTGAAAATCAAGATCACAAAAGCTACAAGTAAATATTCAAAGATCTTAATCCTCCATTATTCAAACTGAAAAATATCTAAAGCTAAGAAGTGAGCAAATTTGAGATTACCAACTGAGATATAGCTTTGGGGAAGAGATGGTGATGGCGGCCATGTGAGTTCGACGGAGGAGCTCGATTCTCGAAATGGAAATGAGCTAAAACTTTTCGATCAGACAAAGGCTTCAACAACAATGCCTCGCTAAATTCCTCAACTTCTATTAACCCAAAACTGATCGAGACCAAAAATGATTGCAGGATTAACAAAGGGATCAAGGATCGAACAAACCAAGCCATATTTAGATTCAGTGATAGACGCCGGACTCGATGACTGACTTTTCCTACCGGGAATCGAGCATGACAGAGTACATTGCTGATCTCCGGCGAAGAGCGATTGAGAATTCACTAACCAAAATCGGAATTAGGAAATTGTAAAGACGTGAAACCAATTGGGTTCTTTGGTATTGTGGTTTAGCTTCTTATCGCCGGTTTACTCAAGTCTGACCAAAGAGTTTGTGACCTCTATCATTTGGGATTGATGATCATGTCGAAGCCTAATCAAAGGTGAGCTCTTACTACTTGTATAACGGTCTCGCCACCAAATACATGGTATCATCTCACATCGCCATCGCCAGAAGTTTTACAAGAGAAAGATCATTTCAATCCTACATATTAATCGATGGTCCTATTTGGCTACAAGCTCT
>KE159191.1:28704-42161 GCA_000411055.1 Leavenworthia alabamica | reverse complement strand
ATATGTCCGAGTGGTTAAGGAGACAGACTTGAAATCTGTTGGGCTTCGCCCGCGCAGGTTCGAACCCTGCTGTTGACGACTCTTTTTCTTGTTTACTCAAATTTTGTTGAACTTTTTATTTATAAAACTGCACAACAAATCAGTGGAAACAATACAACTCCATGTTGCCATTGCTCTTTGTTTTATAAAGAGAAGACACATTAGTAGTTTGTCTTTGGACTACAAATGAAAGTTGGTTTTGGCTTTTCTTAGTTACACATAGTTAAATACTCTTGCTACTCTTGCGAGCAAACACAGAAAGTTAAAAAAAAAACTCAACAAAACAAATTAAGATCGAATCTCAGGAAATAAACTAAAATCAAAATCGCATACAAGAAAACTTCATAACATAATAATATCAGGTCGAAGCACAAACTTAAAGAGAACATTCAAAAACAAGAAACTGGTAATATTCAGTATTTGACTGGTGCAAGAATGTCCAATTGAGAACCAAGCTTATCTTCAGCAACCTTCTCAGCCTTGGCTCTAAGTTTCTGAAGTTGTTTCTTTCTCTCATAAACAACTTGAGATCTTTCCTTTCTCTTATTCTCCAGCTCCTGCTCATATATTACCAAACATACATTTTCATTAGTACACATATGAAACATAGTTCGCAACTAATAATCTCACAATCTAAATATTATACATTTGCATTTGGATGAATTATCTATGATTTATATATTTATATATATGACAAAATCCTAAAACCATTTCTTTATAATATATCAATCATATAAACGAGTTTTGTTGTGTCTTTCATCACTTAAGACACTACCAAAGTTAGTAGCACTGAAGATGAAGTTAAACTTACCTTGATGGTGTCATAGTGGTTCCACCCAACTTCAGATGAAAGACGACCCAATAAACAGTATTTGTGCCCAGCTTGCAGCCTCAATACCCTGATTATGAAGGAGATGATCAGTAGAAGTAGATAGAAATGACAAAACAAAAGAGAGAATGAAAGGGTAAAATGACAAACTTTAGAGCATCAGGAATGACCATCCTCTTGATCTTATCATATGGAGTAGGAACACCTTCAAAGACCTTTAAGCGTGCAAGTGCATTAGCTCCACGCTTAGTCTTGTGAGGAATCATACTGCAATAACCACCAAATACAATATTTACTAAGGTTTGAACTGTAATTTACATTGGAATTTCAAATTCTATCTTCTCAAAAGGTTTCACATTGTACAACTACAAAACCATCAAAACTAGATCTATTGATACGAATCATATACCAAAGACTAGAAGCTTTCATTAGCTAGATTTATTCACAGTACTAGAGAGATAATTTAACAAAAAATAGAGAGGGATTGATGTACGAACCCGCGAACGGTACGCCAGAAGATCTTGGATGGAGCACGGAAGTGTATAGGTCCATGAGAAGGTTTAGTGTTCATACGCTTGCGAAGGAACCTCATGTATTTCATTTTCTGACGAACAAGTCCGCCAGAGAGACAGATCTCCTCGCACCGGACTACCACAACCTTCTGTCCATTAAGCAGCTCTTTGGCCACAATCGAAGCTAACCGACCGAGCATATGGTGGCGAGCATCCACGACGACGCGCTTCGCGCATATTCCTGATCCAGACACCATTTTCACCCAACTCTGATCAGCCGCCGGTTTGCTACTCCACTAATACAATTTGTAGTAGGAACGTTTTCAAATTAGGGTTTTGCAGAGTTTTTCACATTATTTTATTGGGCCGAAAAAATTAGGCGTCTTGTTATATATAATCTAAGGCAACCAGGCCCATATTTTGTCTCAATTCATTAATTGCTAAAGAAAAATACACCAAAGAGTAATTTAAATGCCATAAATAATATACACTATAGGCAAGCCCAATTATCGGCCCATAATATGAAACACTTAACTTACATGAGTTGTGTCGATTCTGGAACAGAATAAATATACAAAATAGTAAGCCCAATTACTGGCCCATAATATTAAGATCGTCTGTTACGTTGCGTTTGGTGTCGAATCTTCATAGGGTGAGACGTTCTGAAGCTGATCGTTGAAATATCAATTTCGTGGTGCGCAGATTCTCTAGTTTTATCTCTTTCTATTAAGGTATAGTCTTCACTCTCCAGTAAGATCGTCTTCCTCAAAAAAGCTAAGTAATTGAAACAAAGGAACTGTGAGTCGGAGAGGTCTGATTTTGACGAGATCTAAACCATCGTCTCAATAGTATGTTGATGATCCCAGGGACGAAACATTGCACAAGTTACTAATTTTTAAATCTAGGTAAGCACTGCGAAAGTGAACTACCACAAGTTTATTTCAGAGGATATGAACCTTTATTGAACGAATCTGATTCTAAGGTACTCATCCAAAAGATACTCTGGGATTGTATTTGATCTGGTCCCTCGCTTCTAGTTTTGTAAACAATTATGGGACCGGATAAGCAGGGATATTCAAATTTTCCAGCACGACCGAGCTCCTCTCCTTTTGCACCTGCTCCGCCTCCACGGATTCCCTCTCAATCTGGTGGACCAGTTCCCGGATCAGATGCGGTTGGCTTTAGACCTTTCACACCTTCTGGTCCTATGAGGCCTAGCCAACCTTCTCCAGTATCTCCCTTTGTTTCACAGATCCCGCCTCCACCACCATCATCCAATTCGTTTCCTTCTACAACATATGGTCCTCCTGGTGGTTCCCCTTTTCAGCGTCCTCCACCTCCGCCATTCCCGACTACTCAGGGTCTACCACCTACTCAAACACTTCCCCCACAGCAACCTCTGGCGCCTGTAACAAATGGACCTCCGCTACAGAGTATGACTTCTGGGACACCTGGAGCAAATGTTTTTCCCCCTGCTGCAAATTTTCAGATGGCTTCCAGGCCTGGTTTTCAACAGTCTATGCCTCCAGTTACTCCATCTTATCCTGGTGTGGGTGGTTCACGGCCATATACTCCTGGTTATCCCAGCTCGCAGGTCTTACACGCTCCTCCAATGCCATTCCAGTCATCTCAGGGTCCTCCGGTACCCCCTCCAGTCTCATCATATCCTCCTCCCCCAGGTGGTTTTGCTCAGCACCCTAATATGCCACCACAGCAGAATCTGCATCCAGGCTATACACCTCCTTCTAGTAACATTCAAGGCTTGGTTGAAGATTTTAACTCATTATCCGTTTCATCTATACCTGGATCGCTTGAGCCGGGAGTTGATCATAAATCATTCCCAAGGCCATTGGATGGTGACGTGGAACCAATTTCATTTGCTGAAATGTACCCATTGAATTGCCATTCTAGATATCTACGATTGACGACTAGTGCTATACCGAATTCCCAGTCTCTAGCTTCGAGGTGGCATTTACCTCTGGGAGCTGTGGTTTGTCCACTTGCAGAGGCTCCTGAAGGGGTTAGTATCCGTTAACAAGAAAGTCTTCTAAATTCTTTCACTTTTTAATGATCTGGAAACTCTTTACGTTACATTTGAGCCACGTATAACTTTGCTTTTTATTTGCAAATTTTCATTTTTATTTGTGCAGGAGGAAGTACCACTTATTGATTTCGGCTCAACTGGTATCATCCGCTGTAGAAGATGTCGTACCTATGTGAATCCTTATGTGAGTTTTACAGATTCCGGAAGAAAGTGGCGGTGTAATATCTGTTCAATGCTTAATGATGGTAATTTTTTCATATCCTAAGGATTGGTTACTTTACCTTTAATCTGTTGGTGCTTAAGTTATGTGTTGCGATTTTTCTCTAGTTTTTTTTGTTTGTTGGGGAACGACTCGTTATGAGGGTCTTCGTAGAATTATTATAAGTGAATCGGATGAAAGTTACAAGGAATTGTTCTTGCTGTTGTGAATGTTTCTTCTTTTGTTGTGAACTTTTGCGTAATCGTCGTAATGTCATCGTTTCTCTTTCAATTACTTGATGTTTCAGTAATTTCAGGTTTAAGTTCTTCAGATGAATATTCATAGTTACTGGTTGAAATTCTTTTCCAGTGCCTGGTGAATACTTCTCACATTTGGATGCTACTGGCCGAAGAATGGATATGGATCAACGACCTGAGCTGACAAAGGGCAGTGTTGAAATCATAGCTCCAACTGAATACATGGTTCGGCCTCCGATGCCACCAATCTATTTCTTCCTCATAGATGTTTCGATCTCGGCTGCTAAAAGTGGGATGCTTGAGGTAAGCATGTTTTATTTCAATATTCAATTTTGTACTTTTGTTGTGCATCGAAACTATTGTTCCATAATTAGCATAGCAAGTGCCGATTTGTTTCTGTTTGATCTGAATACACCATATTTCAGTGGCTCTAGACAGATTTTGTTTCTTTGTCTTGCTTAGATGCGCTCTCTCTTTTAGGTGTGCAAGCTTTCCTTAAATTAGATATTAGACTGACCTTTTTGCTCCTTCCTCAGGTTGTTGCTCAAACGATTAAGTCTTGTTTGGATAACCTCCCTGGTTATCCCAGAACTCAAATTGGATTTATTACTTTCGACAGCACGTTGCATTTTTACAACATGAAGGTAAGCGAATTGTGAACACGCCTTAAATTTTGCTTTTTAGCAGCCATCATTTTTTATTTGTGGACCTTTGCACTGCAGTCATCATTGAGCCAGCCGCAAATGATGGTAGTATCGGATCTAGATGATATATTTATCCCATTGCCGGATGATCTCCTTGTTAATCTATCTGAATCAAGAAATGTGGTGGAAGCCTTTTTGGACAGTCTGCCTTTAATGTTTCAAGATAATGTCAATGTGGAATCTGCTTTTGGTCCATCCCTCAGAGCAGCGTTTATGGTTATGGTTAGTTAATATCCTGCCATGAAAAATAATTATCATATAATTCATTTGATGTTTAGTGTCCTATCTGGATTCTCATCTCAAATTTGTATCTGTTTGTAATTGACTATGTCTCTGTTTTCCCTCCCTATTTCAGAGCCAACTTGGGGGCAAGTTGCTAATATTCCAGAACTCTTTACCTTCTCTGGGTGTTGGGCGGTTAAAGTTGCGGGGAGATGATCCTCGTGTCTATGGAACTGACAAAGAATATGCTTTAAGAGTTGCTGAAGACCACTTTTATAAGCAAATGGCCGCCGATTGTACCAAGCACCAGATAGGAATTAATGTTTATGCATTCAGTGATAAGTACACTGATATTGCATCTTTAGGTATGTGATTTTTATGGTTATCATTTGATGCTTATTTCAGGTTTTTGGATTCAAATGGTGATGATTACTGGTGCTCTTTTACTATGAAATATGCTGTTCTAAACGATGAGCCTGTAAATGTTAAATATAATACATTGTTTTGGCTTGTGTAGGGACTCTTGCAAAATANGGAAGAAAGTGGCGGTGTAATATCTGTTCAATGCTTAATGATGGTAATTTTTTCATATCCTAAGGATTGGTTACTTTACCTTTAATCTGTTGGTGCTTAAGTTATGTGTTGCGATTTTTCTCTAGTTTTTTTTGTTTGTTGGGGAACGACTCGTTATGAGGGTCTTCGTAGAATTATTATAAGTGAATCGGATGAAAGTTACAAGGAATTGTTCTTGCTGTTGTGAATGTTTCTTCTTTTGTTGTGAACTTTTGCGTAATCGTCGTAATGTCATCGTTTCTCTTTCAATTACTTGATGTTTCAGTAATTTCAGGTTTAAGTTCTTCAGATGAATATTCATAGTTACTGGTTGAAATTCTTTTCCAGTGCCTGGTGAATACTTCTCACATTTGGATGCTACTGGCCGAAGAATGGATATGGATCAACGACCTGAGCTGACAAAGGGCAGTGTTGAAATCATAGCTCCAACTGAATACATGGTTCGGCCTCCGATGCCACCAATCTATTTCTTCCTCATAGATGTTTCGATCTCGGCTGCTAAAAGTGGGATGCTTGAGGTAAGCATGTTTTATTTCAATATTCAATTTTGTACTTTTGTTGTGCATCGAAACTATTGTTCCATAATTAGCATAGCAAGTGCCGATTTGTTTCTGTTTGATCTGAATACACCATATTTCAGTGGCTCTAGACAGATTTTGTTTCTTTGTCTTGCTTAGATGCGCTCTCTCTTTTAGGTGTGCAAGCTTTCCTTAAATTAGATATTAGACTGACCTTTTTGCTCCTTCCTCAGGTTGTTGCTCAAACGATTAAGTCTTGTTTGGATAACCTCCCTGGTTATCCCAGAACTCAAATTGGATTTATTACTTTCGACAGCACGTTGCATTTTTACAACATGAAGGTAAGCGAATTGTGAACACGCCTTAAATTTTGCTTTTTAGCAGCCATCATTTTTTATTTGTGGACCTTTGCACTGCAGTCATCATTGAGCCAGCCGCAAATGATGGTAGTATCGGATCTAGATGATATATTTATCCCATTGCCGGATGATCTCCTTGTTAATCTATCTGAATCAAGAAATGTGGTGGAAGCCTTTTTGGACAGTCTGCCTTTAATGTTTCAAGATAATGTCAATGTGGAATCTGCTTTTGGTCCATCCCTCAGAGCAGCGTTTATGGTTATGGTTAGTTAATATCCTGCCATGAAAAATAATTATCATATAATTCATTTGATGTTTAGTGTCCTATCTGGATTCTCATCTCAAATTTGTATCTGTTTGTAATTGACTATGTCTCTGTTTTCCCTCCCTATTTCAGAGCCAACTTGGGGGCAAGTTGCTAATATTCCAGAACTCTTTACCTTCTCTGGGTGTTGGGCGGTTAAAGTTGCGGGGAGATGATCCTCGTGTCTATGGAACTGACAAAGAATATGCTTTAAGAGTTGCTGAAGACCACTTTTATAAGCAAATGGCCGCCGATTGTACCAAGCACCAGATAGGAATTAATGTTTATGCATTCAGTGATAAGTACACTGATATTGCATCTTTAGGTATGTGATTTTTATGGTTATCATTTGATGCTTATTTCAGGTTTTTGGATTCAAATGGTGATGATTACTGGTGCTCTTTTACTATGAAATATGCTGTTCTAAACGATGAGCCTGTAAATGTTAAATATAATACATTGTTTTGGCTTGTGTAGGGACTCTTGCAAAATACACTGGAGGACAGGTGTACTATTATCCAGGTTTCCAATCATCTGTTCATGGGGATAAGTTAAGACACGAGCTGGCTAGAGACCTTACACGAGAAACTGCCTGGGAAGCTGTTATGCGAATAAGATGTGGAAAAGGTCCAATAGTCGTATGAGACAATATCATTATTTGCTAAATACATTGGTATGCTTCATGCGTTCTTGTATATTTTTGCATGCAGGAATTCGTTTTTCTTCCTACCATGGGAACTTTATGCTAAGGTCTACTGACCTGCTTGCTCTTCCTGCTGTTGACTGTGACAAAGCATATGCAATGCAGCTATCTCTCGAAGAGACGTTGCTAACAAACCAGACTGTGTATTTCCAAGTCGCTTTGCTGTATCCTTCAATAGTTTATATTTTTGTATACTTGAGTTTTAGTTTGGTTTTCAGCTGGTACAATGCATCATGTGGTTTTTAGTAATCCTTAACAGAACTAAGATATACTGCTTCTTGCGGAGAGAGACGTATAAGGGTACACACATCTATTGCGCCAGTTGTTGCAGATCTTGGAGAGATGTATAGACAAGCAGACACTGGTTCCATTGTCTCTGTATATACTAGATTAGGTAGGATACATTCAAGTTTTTTTTTCCATTAGCATCATATGCTTCGTTTTGATACTATTAATGATCATTTGAATGCTGCAGCAATTGAGAAATCTTTGTCCGCAAAATTGGATGATGCACGGAATGCAATACAACAAAAGATTGTTAAAGCCCTCAGAGAATATCGTAATCTTAACACGGTGCAGCATCGGTTGGGATCTAGATTAATCTACCCAGAATCTTTGAAGTTCTTGCCATTGTACGGATTGGCAATGTCTAAGTGCACTCCACTTCAAGGTGGCCCTGTTGATGTTTCACTTGATGAGCGATGTGCCGCTGGCTTCACTATGATGGCTCTGCCCGTCAAAAAGCTATTGAAGCTTTTATACCCCAATTTATTCCGTGTTGACGAGTGGCTCTTAAAGGTTTGTCTATCTCTATCTCAATGTCCATTATCAAACATCTGTTCATGAAATCTGAAACCATTTATGATGATTAACATGTTTACAGCCATCAACGAACCACAATGACTTTAAAGATGTATTAAGGAGATTGCCTCTAGCTGCAGAGAGTTTGGATTCTAGAGGCCTTTACATTTATGATGATGGTTTTCGGTTAGTTTTGTGGTTTGGCCGGATGCTCTCACCGGATATAGCTAAGAATCTTCTAGGAGATGACTTTGCAGCAGAGCTCTCAAGGGTATGTATTTTTATCTACATACATCCTTACATATGAATGTATGATTAAGTCCAACGAATTACAAGCATCATTAGTTTTTTTTCTGGAAACTGAAACATGAGATTATGTGTGAAACCCTGTTTTTGTTGGTGTTGCGTCATAGGTGACCTTTCAAGAGCAAGAGAATAGTATGTCAAAGAAGCTAATGAGGTTAGTGGAGAAACTAAGGGAGAATGATCCTTCTTATCATCCCATGTGTTTTCCAGTAAGACAAGGTGAACAACCACGAGAAGGCTTCCTTCTCCTTAGAAATCTCATTGAGGATCAGATGGGCGGTTTGATTGGTTATGTGGATTGGATTCTGCAACTTCACCGCCAAGTCCAACAAAACGGTTAATAAATAGCTCACAATGGTAAGAAATAAACCTTCAATCCATACATAACACTTCCAGTAGATGATTAGAGTCCCATATAATGTTCTTCGACACATCTTATGAAGCAGTGTTTTTTTCAGCCAACTCAGGTGCCAGAATACAGAATATGCTCCTCTTTGTGACTACCATTGAAGAACTCTTACGATCAAAATCTGATTCTTAAGACGTTTTGTGTCACAAGGTAAAATGGGTCGAGATCATTGTGGTCTGGGAAAAAAAAGAACTACTTTGATTTTCTTCATTTGTTTTCTATAGGACTTGTTAAGTTGATTAAGCAGAATGGGTTTGTCCGTCAGATTAGACGCTTTAAATCTTTTGTTGCTAAATTTTTTTGTTTTGTTTTCCATATTTTATTGTATCCATCAAGAATGGACTACGTAATATGTCTACCAAGAATGGAGATTACCAAAAGTGTTGACGCTTATGGAAGCAGAAAATATTTATTTATTTGATGTAATACCCTGAAATTTGGATGCTAATTTGTTATGGCTTCGATTGTAATTTGGATGCTAACCAAATCATTTTTTTTCCTAAATGTATTATTAGACATGTGTATAATTACATTAAAAATATAATTTCGCTATTATGCAAATTAGCGAT
Organism: Leavenworthia alabamica; assembly: GCA_000411055.1. Lineage (NCBI taxonomy): Eukaryota > Viridiplantae > Streptophyta > Magnoliopsida > Brassicales > Brassicaceae > Leavenworthia > Leavenworthia alabamica. The sequence goes on along the minus strand of KE159191.1, from coordinate 32,813 downwards.
CAAACCATTCAGAATTTACATATAAATAAAAATACGACTAATACAATATGTTATACTTGTCTTATTAAGAACTTAAGAACAAGCAATGCTTATTCTGATTGCGGATGTTTCAAAAATACTGGTCGGTCGAACCGGGACGGTTTTGAGTAGTAAAAAAAACGTGCCAAATATATAATTGGATGGTACATTCTGGAAGGTTATATAATAGATACGGTTGTTTGTGGGTATGGGGTCATGTTGCTAATACGACGTCGTTGAAGATTCTTCGAATTTCCAGTCACTTGCCTCTTTATAAACCTATCCGAACCAACCATTGCTTTCCAATAAAGCTCCAGATTTGCAAATTTCGACAATTTTTCCGAGCTTTTCCGAGCTTTTTGGAGGTTTGTGATTTGAGTAAGTGATCATTCTCCAGGTTCATAACAATTTATTTTATAGATTTAGCATCGTGGATTCTGGAATTGATATTTTCTAGATTTGAATTTTCTATTTGAGGAAACCGTTTCTAGATTTTGATCTGTAAGATTTTGTTTGTTGAGAATCAAAATTCATGGTGTCTTAGATTTATTCTTGTTACAAATCATGTGCTCGAATTTTGATTTGTTTTTTTCAGGCACATTTAGAGTTTTTGTTTACTCAAAAAATGGCTGAGGTATGATCTCTCTTTTTTCATATCTGGTTTGTAGTTAATTGCATTGCCTTGTTGTTCGTATGAGATTCAAAGTGTATGTGATATGGCAGAAAGCTTACAAGGTTAGCTTAAATGTCTATGACCTAAGCAGAGGCTTGGCACTTCAGCTTTCTCAGTCACTTCTGGGAAAACGTATCGAAGGTGTTTGGTGAGTGATCTCAAAAAGTCTTTATTCCATTATTCTTATATAGTTAATGCTACTTCAACTCCATTCATAAGATTTTGATTACTGGCATGTTGTATGTGTCTAAGCTTTACCTAACTAAAATGTGAGCTATGTATCATTTTCTCAGGCATACAGGAATAGTTGTCTATGGAAACGAATACTTTTTTGGAGGAGGAATACAGATTCTACCTATTGGAAATACTCCATATGGAACACCAATAAGAACAGTTGAGTTAGGTGAAACACATGTTCCTAAAGATGTGTTTGATATGTACTTAGACGATATCAAGCCTCGTTACACTGCTGAAACTTACAATTTACTTACTCATAACTGCAACAACTTCAGCAATGAGGTGTCTCAGTTTTTGGTTGGTAAAGAGATTCCATCTTATATTCTTCAGCTTCCTACTGAGGTTCTCAACAGCCCTATGGGTGCTCTTATAAGTAAGACTCTGATAACACTTGAATCCGGTTTGCTAGGCTCACTTAACTGATCTGATATTTTGATTGTGTTACCTTCATTTGCAGTGCCTATGATACAAGGCCTCGAAACAACTCTTAAATCTGGTGCTGTTCCTCAAGCTCCACAGTTTAAGGCACAGCCACAACCTTTTGGAGCTTTTGGTAAAGATGAAGGTCCAAAACTTGAAAAAGCTGGTAAGATTGAAGATGCAGAGACATCAGCTGTGACTGAGATAAAGCAACATGTTGTTCAACCATCAGGTAGTAAAGAGAAAGTAAAAGATGACCCGTTGGGTAATGCTAGGAGCAAAATTCAAGAAGAGATTACTCGTGAGTTTGCAGCTCTCATGGCACAAGGCACATTACGAGCAAGTGAAGCAGCTGCTCTGGCTACCAAAAGAGTCATGCAAAAGTATGGACACCTCAATGTAGCTGCTTAGTCCAATAAAACAATTTTTTTCTGTATTGAAACTTGAGTTCCCAGCTATGTTCAATGACACTAACAGAAACAATTAAGACACTGTAATCTCTGTAGAATCTGTTTCTGTCTCAGGTTCTAACTCAACTGTTGTCTCTTTGGATCTGCAAAACATCTCTGAGGGGATATTGATCCCTGCAAAGCCAACCATTACAGCTGCAGCACCAATGTAGTCAGTGAAACTTGGTTTTTTCCCTGATAAGCTATCTACAATGGCTGCCAATGGAACCTGAATGGTTAATCCAGCTGTTGCCACAGTCGTTGTTGTCAATAATACTGCCTTTGCCCATAAATAGTCACTCAGCACATTATCTAACAAACCTGAAATTGCAACATACATCAAAGTCTTTTCAAATCAGTATTCTAGCATCAAATCTAACTTACTAGTGCCATCAAAGACCAGTGTATATACCATTGCCAACAACTAGACCAAGTTGTTTCAAGGTTAGTGCATTGAAGCTTTCTCGGTTTGTGAAGTTAAGTATTATAGCAGGAGGAATGAAAAGGACGAAATTGAAGAGACCTAGAAACCCAAGGAACTGAGCCATACTGACACGGCCGTTTCTTTCATCATCATCTGGAAGCTTTTTACGTATAAGAGTGGTGTAGACAGCATATAAAACCTCTGACACCAATGAAAGAATATCACCCAAAAGAGGATTTTTGGCATTTGAGTTGGATTCTGAGTCACCCATACTCACAATGATGGTTCCTGACATACAAAGGAGAACACTGAAGAGTTTCAACCAAGTGAACCTCTCTCCCAAGAATATTAGTGATGCAAGAAATGTGAAAATGCATGATGAACTGCTTAATATAGTATTTGACTGCCAAACAAAAATATAAAGTTAAGCCTTAAAGTAGATTCAGAACAAGCAACATGAATGGATCAGTATGTTCTTACCGTAACTGTTGTGTACTTAAGAGAGACATTAAAGGTAAGTTGTGCCAAAAACCAAAAGGGACATATGAGAAGACTAACTTTAGCAACTCGCATCCGTGTCCAACGACCCTTCTCATCTAATCCACTACTAGCTTCACCACTACCATTGACACTAGTATCAATCTCAACAACCCCTGAACAATTAGTTCCATCAGATGGAAGCAAAACAGCTTGCGCTGGATCTACTGATTCATGTAACTGTGACCTGTTGTTTCTCCTAAACGATAAGCTCCCATATGCATCTTCTAAATAACGACCAATTTCAAAAAATGGAAGATACACAATGAACAATGAATTACAAATGAATGTGATCAAAAAAGGAGAAACACCAGTATCAACCACAGATTGGACTACAAAACTAGCTGCAATCCAAATCATAGCAACAGCAAATAGGTATATCAACCCTAATAACCATCTCCATACCTTACTTGACATATCTCCTCCTATTCCAATTAGAGAAGGAGAAAAACAGAAACAAAACTTTAGCTCATTGATCTACGAAGAGCGAAATAGAAAACTCAGGAAAATATATGGGCTGATACTTGGGCTTTAAATATGAGTTTTCTTATAGGCCTAATATTGTTATAAGCCTTTTAAAATAAATCATGATATAGACACACGAGCTATCGTTATAAATCATGTTGACCAAAAACAATAATCTAATTATACATATCAACCAAAAAAAAAATGTAATTATCAAGGAACCCTATATCTGTAGGCAAAATAGATTCCATGAAAAATTACATTCTCAATCTCAAGCTATTAAAAACCAGCATGAATATACACATTCAAATAAATTATAATTAGTATATCATCCGCGAGCCTCGTATAGCGGGGAAATATATATATTTTAATGATGTAGTAGACATTTAAAAAAATATATTAATAAGATTATATGAGTATATTATTTAATATATATTAAAAAAATGTTAGTGTATTTTATATTTTTTTTTTGATAATTTATAATATGATTAAATTATATTATATGTGATATTTGTTTATCTCGATAATATAGTTTCGTAAACACATTGTTATTATACTTAATACTATATATATAGATTAGTAAACAATATACACAATATTAAATATAAGTAGATTTATAATATATGATGAAATATATGAAAAACATAAATAAAAGGTGAAATATATGATTTTATATAGTTTAAGAGTTTATAGTATAAAAAGGTTATTATTATTGATGATATATATGACTAATAATGTTTGTATGAAATATAAAAATATTGTTGAGTGAAATATGTATTAAATAGTAAATTATCTAGTTACACTTCTAGTAATTTAACATAAATATTAAATAAGATATGATAATCTAATACCATAAACTATAATATAACACATCAGTATAGAGTTA
>KE159191.1:0-28514 GCA_000411055.1 Leavenworthia alabamica | reverse complement strand
TAAAAACAATTGGAGGAGTCATGTTTAGGTTGTTTTGGATACTTTAAAGTTGTGGGAATGATGAATTGTTAGATTGTGGTTTAATATATTAAACATTTTAAAATAAGTGTAAATAGAATAGTATTTAATAGAATAGTATTTATTGTAATTATTATATAATTTAAAGGTTATAATATTTAGCGTACTGTATAAATAATAAGTAGTACATTGTATATATCAAACAAAAGGTAACAATTATACACACAGAAAAAAAAAAAGAAAAAAAAAACCAACCAAACCCTGTAAATTAAAATCAAGGAAAAAGAAAACTACTCCCAACTCCATTGCCTCAGCTATGGCTGTTTCCGTTTCTTCCGCTACCGCTGAATCCTCAACGGATGTTTCATATTCTGATGACATAGGAGGAGGAGGAGGATGCATAGTGTTGGAAAGGGATAGATTCATCAGGAGGAGTTCCCAAGAAACCGAGAGCTCTTACGACGTCACTCATTAGTGGCCGTACCGTTGCCTTTTCCTGTAAACACATAGCTACAATCCCCACCGCCTGATTCAGAGCTATCTCCGGGAACAATCCTTCTAAACTCGGATCCACTAACTCCATGAATCTACTCGGTTCTTTGAACACCGGTTGTGCCTAAAAACACGTAACTTCTCATGAAATATTCAGATCTTTTAAGCAATTGAAAGTGTTTTAAAAACTCACCCAAGTCACTAAGTTCTGTTCATCTTTAGGTCTAGTCGTATCAATGACTCTTCGTCCAGTTATCAATTCCAACAACACAATTCCAAAGCTATAAACATCAGATTTAATAGTTAACTCACCAGTTCTTTCATACTCTGGATCACAATATCCATAAGTTCCCATAACTCCGGAAGACACATATTGTTTGTCACCCATAGGACCTAGCTTTGCCAGCCCGAAATCGGATAACTTAGCGTTGAAGTCATTGTCAAGAAGGATATTAGTTGCCTTGAGATTTCTGTAAATCACCTGAGGAGTTGCCTTGTCATGCAAGTATTCAAGACCCATTGCGACTCCTAACGCGATTTTTAATCCGTGTGTCCCAATCCAAAGGTATTTGATCTTGTGTTATATCAAGGAGATGATCTTCAAGTGAACCACGAGACATGTACTCATAGACAACAAGTCTTTGATCTCCATCAACACAATACCCAATGAGATTCACCAAATGCTTATGATGCAAAAGACTTAACATCAAGATCTCTACTATGAACGCTTTGTTCCCTTGTAACCCATTTATAACTAACTGTTTCACTGCCACCATCTGAAATAAAAATAAATAAACCATTTGGAAAAAAACTTTATTTCAATATCGATCAAACCTCGGATAGATTTCACTTCGAATTCTGATACCATGTTAAAGTTAATTGACTTTCAAATAAAAATAAATTGACAATGAATGAATTGAATCATATATATTTCTCACATTAATAAGATATATTAGACAAATTTAAATGGAAAAAGATGTTTAAGAAAGATTATATAAAGTTTATCTTGAGATGGATACCAAGAAAATAAAACAAAGAAAATGACGAATTAGCAGTAAGTCCGAGACGTCAAAATCACTTGTGTCTATTACCAAAACTATACACCACCAGTTTGGTTAACTAGATAGATTTTGATATTGTTTGACCAAAAAAATTGGAAAAAGATGTTTAGTTACCATGCCGGTTTTGTCAAGTTGTCCCTTGTAAACCTTACTGAAACTGCCTTCACCGATCAAAAATTCTTGTCTGAAATTCTCGGTAGCAGTAGCTAGCTCATTGAAGGTGAATGTTTGAGGTGCGATTATGTTTATCTCTTGTTTGCTTTCATCATTGTTCTTGGTCTGCTCATTTCCAGTCTTACTAGACTTTTGTATCTCTGTAAGCATCATAAAGATTACTGAATCTATATACTACTTATAAACCCTAAATATATATTAAAAATTAATAGAGGAGCTTGTCGGGATGTGTTTTGTTGTTCAACTCACTATTTCTCCGACCGCTGTTATCTGAACCACAGAAACATGAAAAATAATTCATTTCTTCTCTATTCTCTAGATTCGCTGGAATCTGCAAAGTCTCTATTGGATTCAAACTCGGAAAAAAACTTATACAAAACAGAGTCAGAGGAAACCAAATTAAGACAAAATATTGATCTTTGTTCGAATCTTTTATTCGATATCTGCCTGCATTGACAAGAAAAAAAAACGACATTTTCAGGTTAAAAAAAAACTATTATGAAAAAAAAAAAACTTGAGAGAAAGCAGAGCAACCTTTGAATCCTTCATAAACTGGTTGCTCCTTTAACAAGAAACCCTTAGGATTTTTTTAGGTTTCTGAATTTTTCTTACACAAATAAACCTAAATAACATATTTAAAAAATGTTTTATGAGATTTTGAAGAAATATAAAAGGTACGTTAACAGTAAAAACATATAGTATAAAAGATGAAAAGTTTTAATTATTTTCTGGTTTGAATATATAGGAAAAGTTGAAGTAGAAAAAAGAGAGTATAACATGGAGACCATGAAGTGAATTAAACAAATGCAACAAAAGGATTGGATGTAATGTTGATGGTGGCACGAACTATATACTTCAAAGTAAAATTCTAATAATTGTAATATTATTATTCCAAATACCTATCATAGTTGTAATTTTTATATGGTCGGAGAAGGAGCTTAGAGTATATTAAGATTCCACATCTAAATAGCATTGGACATCTAGGGGTGGTGGCGCAGTTGGCTAGCGCGTAGGTCTCATAGCTATCTGAGTAATCCTGAGGTCGAGAGTTCGAGCCTCTCTCACCCCAATATTTGTTTTTAAGTTTTGTAAAATTTAGTCGGGTCAAGTCGGCCGGGTCCGGTCATCATCCAAATCCAGATAATAGCAAAACCCTAATTTTGCGCCGATATTTTCATCTTCCTCCTCCATAAACCTTTTTTTTTTTTAGCTTACTAATATTTTCCTTTTAGCTTCGTTCTCATCAGAAGTCGAAAGATGGTGAAACGGAGTAAAAGTAAGATAACTCTTATAATCAAGTTATTGATTTGAGGATTTTATTGATTGTTTGATGCTTTTGCAGAGAGCAAGAGTAAGAGAGTGACGTTAAAGCAGAAGCACAAGGTCTTGAGAAAGGTGAAGGAGCACCACAAGAAGAAGGCAAAGGATGCTAAGAAGCTCGGGCTTCACCGTAAGCCAAGAGTAGAGAAGGATCCAGGTATTCCTAATGACTGGCCTTTCAAGGAACAAGAGCTCAAAGCCCTAGAAGATCGACGTGCTCGTGCTCTCGAGGAGATCGAGCAGAAGAAAGCTGCTCGAAAAGAGAGAGTATTCTTCTTATTCTTAAACTTTGTTACTTTCTTATGTATGGTCTCTGGTTTTTGTGTGTTTGATCTCCTTATGTAAATCTATTCAGGCCAAAAAGAGGAAACTTGGTTTGGTTGAGGATGAGGATACCAAAACAGAAGAAGAGAACAGAGATGACTTAACTAGAGTTGTCAATGTTCGAGGTGTGTTTTTGTGCTTTGATTTTGAATATCTTCTCCTGTATTCTTACTGGCAGTGATGTCTACTGTTTTCACAGATAACTCGGAGAGAGCTTTCTACAAGGAGCTTGTTAAAGTCATTGAATTGTCTGATGTCATTTTGGAGGTTCTTGATGCTCGTGATCCCCTTGGCACTCGTTGTACTGACATGGAGAGGATGGTGATGCAAGCTGGTCCCAATAAGCACCTTGTGTTACTGCTGAACAAGATTGGTAAGTTCTTTATAAGTATCTGCTTGTGACATTGAACGTTATTAGCTTCCTCCAGGTTGTGTCATTACTCTTTCGTAATGGACTCTCTTTGTCCAGATCTTGTTCCCCGAGAGGCTGCTGAGAAATGGCTTAAGTATCTTAGGGAAGAATTTCCAGCTGTTGCTTTCAAATGTAGCACCCAGGAACAGAGAACAAACTTGGGCTGGAAATCATCTAAAGCATCAAAACCAAGCAATCTTTTGCAGACGAGTGATTGTCTTGGAGCAGACACTCTTATCAAATTGCTGAAAAACTACTCAAGAAGTCATGAGGTTGGTATTTTACAACTTACACTTTTACATCCTAGCATTGAGTTATATAATCAAGTTTCGATTGAATTTTCCATTGTTGTTTTTTGTCAGTTAAAAAAATCTATTACAGTTGGTATTATCGGACTGCCTAATGTTGGGAAGAGTAGTCTTATTAACAGTTTGAAGAGAGCCCATGTTGTCCAAGTTGGTGCAACTCCTGGACTAACAAGGTCTCTGCAAGAGGTTCACTTGGACAAAAATGTTAAGTTGTTGGATTGTCCTGGAGTTGTGATGCTCAAATCTTCAGGAAATGATGCTTCTATAGCTCTCCGGAATTGTAAAAGAATCGAGAAGTTGGATGACCCAGTTAGTCCAGGTAAATTAGAAAAAAGTTAAAGATAGAATCACACATCATTTTTGTGCTGTCAGTGTCTTGTAACTATCACTGACCTAACCTGGAAATCTTTTTCTTTGTCGAATAATTTAGTGAAGGAGATTCTCAAGCTTTGCTCAACACAACTGTTGGTGACTCTCTACAAAATCGCAAGCTTTGAGTCTGTTGATGATTTTCTTTATAAAGTTGCCACTGTAAGAGGTAAGCTTAAAAAGGGTGGTATTGTGGATATTGATGCTGCTGCAAGGATTGTTTTGCATGACTGGAATGAAGGTGTGTGTTCCTTCATAAACTTGTAGAATAAAGAATTTTTCAAAACCAGTTTTTTAAACCATTGTTGGTTGTGCAGGTAAAATTCCTTACTATACAATGCCTCCAAAGAGAGACCAAGGTGGACATGCAGAGTCAAAGATTGTCTCCGAGCTAGCTAAGGAATTCAACATCGATGAGGTTTACAGTGGTGAATCCTCATTCATTGGGAGCTTGAAGACAGTTAATGATTTCAGCTCTGTTGAAGTTGAAGTTCCTTCAAATGGTCCTCTCAACTTCGATGAAACCATGATCGAGGTTAGTTAATCCTTAGCGATTCCATTTGCTCAGTCTGGTTTAATCTTAAGTATGTTTCACAAAAAACCACAGGATGAGTCTAAGACTCAGACAGTAGAAGAGTCTACACATGAGAGTGATGATGAGTCCATGGGAGGAGAAGAGGAGAAAGAAACAGGGAATAGAAAGGAGAAATCAGAGACAAGCAAGCAGAATGAGAAGCTATACAGAATTGAAAACATACTAAATACAAAAAAGCAGAGAGCAGATAAGAAGAAAAGGCAGAAAGCAAAGAAAGAAGCAGAAGGTAATGATGATTTGATGGATGGAGATTATGATTTCAAAGTGGATTATGTGAAGAACATAGATAAAGAAGGAGACGAAGATGAAATGGAAGCTAAAGTTCCAATGGATGGAGTTGAATGGCCTGAAGAATAAGTGATTGAAAACAACATGTTGTTTTTTTGTTTTGCGTTTATGATTTGTTCGATTAAACTTTCATATACATATGCTTGCTTTATATGGTAGTAGTAACACGAGCAATTTTGATTTTGACAGTTATTTTTACGGTTAACAAAATAGTGGCGGTTACAAAGGAGATTTGTGTGGATATCTAACTATTCGTGTTAGTCACGCGCAAGTAACGCGCGTATAAGACATAAAGATCTCTATATCGGATTCGGATCCGAAAATAGCTGACCCGTTTTGAAGCGGTTTAATTTTTTTTTTTTCAAATGATCACCGATTTGGGCAAGTGATAGCTCTCATGGCTCTTTGATAGTCTCGCTTGGTTCAATCTGGAAGGAAACTCACGAATCCTAGGGTTTGTTTACTAAGTGTAGTTTCTCTCTCTATTCATCGAAGCTCAAGTCTGTTTCTCCTGAGGGATTGGTTTACTTCTCTCTCTAAAACCTAAGGTTTTTTTTTGTAATCTGCTGGTATAATGGATAGATACCAGAGAGTGGAGAAACAAAAGCCAGAGTCTCCGATCAACGAAAATGAGATCCGTATCACTAGCCAAGGCCTTATTCGAAACTATATCAGTTATGCCACTACTCTTCTTCAGGTTCCTTCTCCTCTAATTTCATCCCAAATCAGTTTATTTTATTTTTTTGTCTATTTATTTTTGTGTTATTTTGGATTTTAGGAGAAAGATGTGAAAGACGTGGTGTTGAAGGCAATGGGGCAAGCTATTAGCAAGACGGTGGCGATCTCTGAAATGATAAAGGTCAGTACTTTTTTATTAACTTGGAATAAAATCATCTAAATATAAGACTTTTCTAATCTATACTGCAGAATAGAATTCCAGGTTTGCATCAAGATATTGCTATTAGTTCTATTAGCATTACTGATGTCTGGGAGCCAATCGAGGAAGGTCTTGTACCATGAGTTTCTTGCTTTATTTACTCTCTTCTTTGCTTTCCGTTTTTGGGTGGTGCTTTAAGCAAAATACCTTTTGATTTAGTGTGGAGTTGACACGTCATGTTTCCATGATTTCAATCACATTGTCGTTGAGTGAGCTAAATACAGATTCTCCTGGGTGAGTTTCACTTGCTATTTGTTATCTCACATTTATTACTTAGCATGATCTCCTTGGTTCTTAAAATATAATAAAGGTTTATAACAGGTACCAAGCTCCATCACATACAGATCATTCTAAGCCTCAATATCAGCCACAACAAGGAAGACAAGCCCGCCTACCATACAATGCTTATGGTGAAGGTGATGCTTGCTACTTTGTTGAGAACATAAAGTTGTTAATGTTGTTTAGTTATACTATAACACCTTTTGAATAATTGGAATGTAGATTCATATGGTCGAGGGAGAGGTCGTAGTAGAGGGAGAGGCATAGGAAGAGGTGGATATGGAGCGAGTTATCAAGGAAAATACCAAGGGAACTATCAAGAAGATTATCAAGGTATTGTTATGCCATAGAAGAAAATCATTCTGTTTCCTTATCTTGACTCTTGAGAGTCTTTTGTGTATCTACTGTTTATGAGAAACTGATATTGATTTTATTAACAAGGTAATGTAAGTTCTTAGACTAATGATAAATGTAAGTTACTGTTTGTTGGGTTTGTAACTGACTTGTAGCGTTGTTGTGGAATTATTAGATAATGAAGGTGGGTATTCAAACCGGGGCAGAGGCCGTGGACGTGGTGGCCGGAGCTATGGCTATCGTGGTAAGTCAGAAGACTCAGAACATTGTCAACTAGCAAAAGCCAGCAAAAATTAGTACCTTTTGTTTCTCGTATAGCTTTATAACCATTCTTTAGCAAGTGTTATCCGCTTTTGATTCCAATCTTTTCGAAATATGATTCTTTATTTTATACCACTTGTTTTGTGTTAGGTGCTGGATATCAAGGCGGCAGAGGTGGGTATGGTGGTGGGAGAGATGGCGGATATGGTGAAGCGAGAGACAATGCGTATGGTGCTGGAAGAGATGACAGATATGGTGGTGGAAGAGATGATGGATATGGTGAAGGGAGAGACGATGGATATGGGGGAAGAAGAGGAAGATTTGAAGGTAGTCGGGGTGGAGGTAGAGGTGATGGGTATGCTGGAAGCAGACGTGGATATATTAAAGGCGGAGGCCGAGTTGATGGGTATGGTGGAGGCAGAGTTGATGGATATGGTAGAGGCAGAGCTAATGATTATGGAGGAGGTCGTGGTGGATACCGTGGATATGGTCGTGGACGTGGAAGGATGGGTGCTAGTAACCAAAACTAAGCCTAAGCTGTTTCATTTCCCATTCTCTAAGCTATATGAGCAATTTGCTGCTTCTCTTTCCCTTGCCTGAAAGACACTTAAAAGTTCGTAGCACAATCCACCGACCACTCCTAAAGGTTATGGTTAAGTTATGTGATCTTCTTCGGAAGATGGTTCTGTAAAAGCCCCTTTGGTAGTTTCCATAGGGAGTTTAAGGGAAGGGATTCGTTTTTGTTTTCTCCTCTTTACCTTTCTTCTGCACAAATTTAACCAAATGCAAAATGCTTATGTTGCTTGTAATTAATAGTGGCTATCTTTTTTTGTATTTGTCCAAATCTCTAGATGATGACATGTCGAGAACAAAATTAGTGCAATATTGGATGGAGTAAAAGGACAACAAAATAAAAACAGACAAATCTCGCTGCACTCCCTCTATATCGTCTCTACATCTCGCAACTCTATTTTAATGTTACAAGAAGGATGAAAGTCACAAAAATGGTGCTGCCCAGGATCGAACTGGAGACCTTTTGCGTGTAAGGCAAACGTGATAACCACTACACCACAGCACCTGTCTGGTCAAACTAATTAATATCAACTAACGTTTTTAGGTTTTATTTACAGACTCATATTTTAAAGCTTTCACACAAAAAAAAATATAATTGTTTGAATTAGTGTGTTAAGTAAAAATTAGCGGTTAAGTTGTTTAAGTAGCAGCAGCACTGACACATCAGTAATTATTTTTAATATTCACCTAAATTTCAAACTATGAATTTAGTAAGTCATTATCTCCATATAGTTCATCGAAAGTTTCACGTGTCATTCACAATTAAATTACCTCCAAAAAAATATATTATTTACAAAATGTTATTATTAACTCTATATTTAAGGGAAAAAATCAAATATCAATATTTTACTATAACAACTGTGAAACATGAAATCAATTAAATGGTAAAATTGCATTTATAGCACTTCATAAAAAAAGATTTAATGAAAAGACCTGGAAGAACATTTGAAAGAATATTTATTCTGAGACCAGATTATTCTGAATATAAAATTACGAAATTATCCATCACTCTGACAGTTAATAGCAAAATCCCCCACCTGAACCATGACGTTACCAGTGGACGCGTCCTCGACCCACTTCGTTCATAACGTGCCGATACAATCGAACCTAATCTTTTTAAAATTATCAATTTCGAAGAACTGTAGTAAAAGCTAAGAAACGAATATTTATTACTTCACTTTTTGTGATTCAAAACACGCTTACGCAAATTTCCAGATCGTTTGTGCTTGTGGAGAGAAGTATACGATGCCGGAAATATCACCGGCTAAGCTTTCCAAGGTATCTTCTTCTTCTTCATCATCTTCTTCTTCAAGTTCCGATCGAGCTTCTGTGAAAATTGAGGAGGTTGAAACCGACGGTGGTGGTGGCGTTGTTATTAGCTCTGAAGAACTTGATACCAATCCAAAAACTGTTGTTACTTCCATTACTGATGAAACTGTAGCTGAATCTTCAGGTTTCGTTATTTTTCTGTGTAATTGAATTCGCAATAGAAACAATTTTGATTGGATCCTTTCCCTTTTGGATGATTGTTTTTAAGTTTGTGGTGGATTTTACAGGTACTGACAATAAAAGCTTTGCTCGAGTATGGACAATGCCTGTGGAGAGTTCATCGAGCAGTGATAGGGCTGAATCATCTTCATCTACAAATCATCAACCTAGGTTAGATAAATCCAAAACTGAGAGACAGCAAAAAGAAGTTAATCACATTCTTGCTGAAGATGCTGCTAAGATTTTTGATGACAAAATCTCTGCAGGAAAGAAGGTACAACATATTTCTCTGGTTTTGACTTCTTTGTCTTAGTTCTATTTTTAGCTATCTGTTTTATATATGTATATGAATCTCTCTTGACTCTGTAAATTTATTAAAAAAAATGTTATATTTGTGCAGCTGAAATTGCTGAACCGTATAGCTACTGTGAAACATGATGGAACAGTTGAATTTAACCTTCCAGCAGATGCTATCCCTCAACCTATTGATGTTGATCATCAAGAATCCAAAAATGGTGTTTGTCCTGATGAGTCTATTGATGGTGTTGATCTTCAATACATCCCTCCAATGCAAATTGTAATGCTTATTGTTGGAACGCGTGGAGATGTTCAACCTTTTGTTGCAATAGCTAAACGGCTTCAGGTTTGTAGTTAGTTCCTTAATTAGTTCTGAACCTAAATTGTTTTGTAGGAGGAAGTATTTTATTGTTTTTATTGTGTTCTATGCAGGACTATGGTCATCGTGTTAGACTTGCAACTCATGCAAATTTTAAAGAGTTTGTTATGACTGCTGGATTAGAGTTCTATCCTTTAGGTGGAGATCCAAAAGTGCTTGCCGGTTGTATGTATCTATCACCCTTTCTTCATCCTTGTAAGCTAATCTATATTTTTTCAGGAGTTCATCGGTTTACGTGCTATGTTATGTACAGATATGGTTAAGAACAAGGGATTTTTGCCATCAGGCCCTTCAGAGATCCCAGTTCAACGAAACCAAATGAAGGACATCATATATTCTCTACTTCCAGCATGTAAAGAACCTGATCCTGATTCTGGGATTTCCTTTAAAGCTGATGCAATTATTGCCAATCCTCCGGCATATGGTTAGTTTTAGGCACTTTTTAATTACTGGTTACTTTTTACTTCTGCAATGTCATTCACAGCTTAAGGTGTGAACTATCGCATGTAGAATCTTGACAGCAAATACATGAGATGATGCTTGCTTACCAACTTATCATAGATTCACTTCTAATGGTGACTAACTTGGGAATTGCAATTTCAGGACATACTCATGTTGCTGAAGCACTAAAGATACCGATTCACGTATTTTTCACCATGCCATGGACGTAAGTCTTTTTTGGAAACACATTTTCTTCATCAAATTCATTTTTCCTAAAATCACTCAGTATCTTTTGGCTGTTAAATAATATGATCCAGGCCAACCAGTGAATTTCCACACCCATTGTCACGTGTCAAACAACCAGCAGGATATAGAGTGAGACTTGTTTATTGACTTATTATTTGGCATATTTGCTATTAAACTTTGACTTCTTTTTTTCAAACATTGACTTTATGCAATTTCAGCTTTCTTATCAAATCGTTGATTCGTTGATCTGGCTTGGAATAAGAGACATGATCAATGACCTTAGGAAAAAGAAACTGAAGCTACGTCCTGTTACATATCTAAGTGGAACACAAGGCTCTGGATCAAACATTCCATATGGATATATGTGGAGTCCGCATCTTGTCCCGAAGCCAAAAGGTAGTATGGATCATGATGTTTTCTCTTTTTCTATGAATAGTAGTTTAGATCTTTACTTACTCTTTTTCATTTCCTCAGATTGGGGACCTCAGATTGATGTTGTGGGATTTTGCTTCCTTGATCTTGCTTCAAACTATGAACCTCCTGCAGAGCTTGTTGCATGGCTAGAAGCTGGTGACAAACCCATATATATCGGGTTTGGTAGTCTCGTGAGTCTTTTTCCTACTAAATAATATTTCTATAAGTCTGAGAAATTGAATATAATATATATGATTGTTTAATAAACTATCTTATGAGAAACTGAAAATGATGCATTCTCGTTCTGTAAAGCCTGTCCAAGAACCAGAGAAAATGACAGAAATAATAGTGGAAGCACTTCAAAGAACAAAACAAAGAGGAATCATCAATAAAGGCTGGGGTGGCCTTGGAAACTGTATGTCTACCCTTTTTCCACTATTGAATACTTGCATGTTTTGTATATTACAATATAATAATATATGTTTGATGTGTTTTTCATATAGTGAAAGAACCGAAGGATTTCATTTACTTGTTGGACAATGTCCCACATGACTGGTTATTCCCGAGATGCAAGGCTGTGGTATGTCTATAAATAATGTGTTGCTTTATTTGGTTCATGAATCTTTTAGTTCCTTTTCTGATGTTTGAAATTGTGTGTGTTTCATCGCATCTTTTGGATCTAATCACTCATTTTGACTATCTGTGATTGCCTGAGATTGTTGTTCATTTGCTTTCAGGTCCATCATGGTGGTGCTGGAACAACGGCTGCAGGTCTTAAAGCTGCGGTAAGTTTATTTTGAGTCCAAATGTAAAACTCTACTTCTTGAGATAAGACTTGATACCTAATATGAAAGTGTATTTTTTCCCTTTAAAACACAGTGCCCAACTACGATCGTGCCTTTCTTTGGAGACCAACCTTTTTGGGGAGAACGAGTGCACGCTAGAGGAGTAGGTCCTTCACCAATTCCAGTAGACGAATTCTCACTTCATAAGCTTGAAGATGCCATAAATTTCATGCTAGATGATAAGGTAAACACTACTTTTGTATCATATCATAATTTCTATTACAATGAAACTAAGCATTTAAGTTTAAACCAGGTAAAGAGCAATGCAGAGACATTAGCAAAAGCCATGAAGGATGAGGATGGTGTAGCAGGAGCTGTGAATGCCTTCTTTAAACATCTTCCAAATACAAAACAGAAGATTCCGGAACCAATCCCGCAACCATCTGGATTCCTCTCATTCAGAAAATGCTTTGGCTGTTCGTAAATCTCTCCTCACTCAGAATCTTCTCTTTTATCAGTTGCATTGTTGTCTCTTGTATCTTCTTCTTCTTCCTTGGTTTTGGTTTTATCATCAACTCTGCTTAAGAAAAGTTATATTAAGATTTAGTAAGATGTGTAGATAAGTAAATAACTGTGGGATTGGTTTTAATATCGTATTACATATTTGGTTTCAGTGTCTTGAGCTGCAACTTCTATGGAGTGGGTACAAAAACAACACCATCTCCATTTTTTTATATTAAAATTGTGTTCATCTGTTGACTTTTTTTATGGGTTATTTATGTAAGAACATATGCTTGTTTATGTCGTGTTGTGGTAATATTTTTACGACAGAAAACAGAATCCAAAATGTGGTGATCGATTTATGTTTATATATTATGTTCATGATCATATGATACATGCAGTGAAACATACACTTCACAACACGGAGATCTTTTATTAAAACGGTGCCGTTTATGAGTTATGGTGAAAGATAAAAAAAAAAAAAGATCAAAATTTGTCGAAAACCAAACACACAAATTATAATTCAGAATTTCAGATATATATATATATATTTATTAAATTGTTATTAAGGGATAATTCAAACATTTTGATTATGGCGACAGCAACATGTATTGGCAACATTCCAGCCGACACATTCACCAGCATCGTATCCTTTCTTGATGCAAGCGGCCAAACAACCCCAACCCGATTTGCATGGTTCAACTCCAATGCAATCTGGGCTCGCTTCTACTTTATCTGTATTCATTTAAAACCAAAATAAAATTCAAATGAATTAGCAATGACACAATTTATAAAAATTTCTCATATTTTGCAACTCGTAGATGATCTAACCTGTAACCAAAAGAAAAGTGAAGATTATTGAAGTAATAACAAGCAATCTCATGAATCCAATTTTGTAATTCATTTTCATTGTATTGTTAATATATCACTCTGATTAATCTCGAAATATTGTTTATCAATGTTTATAAAGATGCTTTTGCGAGACTTTTCTTTATAAAGTACTCAAGATTCATGTTAAAATAGATAATATCTGTTTTTATTGAATAGTAACAGTCCAATATTTTGTTGCCAATCCAGGATTGTTTTTTTCTTAATGTAGAATATGTAACTTATTTTATGAATATTTATTGACTATTTGAATGAGTAATTTTTCTAATATCGTCATTTATATTTTATTAGACAAAATTACATTATTTTTTTTAATTAGACATGAATATCATTTTTTATTAAAGTTAGATTTTTATTTAATGTTAGAGTTGAGTATTTAGTGATTGAGTTTAGATTTTGATTGTTTGGGTTGAATATTTAGTAACTGAGTTTAGTATTTATTGTTTGGGTTTTATATAATTTTTTTAAAATATAATTTGTAAGTTAATTAAATTATTAAATAGTAATTTTGTTTTAAATCAATTTTAATGGTTTGTAAAAATTAATATAATTTAATGGCATTCAATCGAATTATCCTGTTTTAGTTTCCACAAAATTAATAAATAAAAAAAACTTTGATTAGCCAAACACTTTGGATCAATGTTCTTAGTGCACTTATCAGCAATGTCACGTGACTCACGTGCATACCCACATTACATAAAACGACTGTATAGTATCGTCTTTGATTCAACTGTCAAACAAAATAAAAATAAACAAACACAAATATTCAATAAAGTAACTAATTTATTGTTTTTCNTCGGAGCCATCATCTCCGCCGAAGATGGAGAAGCGATTGTAGTTGTAGAGTAAGATCAAGATGAGGACGAGGAAGAAAGCAACACCAACGGGAGAACCACTAACGCGGTGAAATGATTCTGGTTCTCCGGTGGAGAAAATGGCGGATACGAAGGAACCACGTTCTGACGAGAGGAACTGGATAGTGAGGAGGAGGATGATAGGGAGTAAGAGAAGTCCCACTGGACTAAGAAGCTCTGCGATTGCATTTGTAATGGCTTCACCGCCGTCTCCGATGAAGAACGGAACTAGCACTACTAATGCAACGACGACAGCGAGTATGATTCCGTGTGGAGCAGATCCGCCACCTCCTCCGCTTACAACGCCTGGCCGATCTTGATACATTACTGAGTGTGAATCGCAGAGATTTTTTTATTTTTTTTTATTGTTGTTACTTGTTACAGTTAATAGAGAATTAGTTTATGGCTTTTTTAAATTATGGGGAAACGAGGGACGCGTCTGTCTTTTCAAAAAGTTCACTTCATTTTCCATGCTGCTTTTTTATTTTATTTTTCTTGGAAATTCTAAAGTAAAGGTTTAACTTCTATAAATACTATTAAAATTAATTTATAATTTAATTAGATTAATAATTATATTATAGTTTAGAAAAATTATATAAAACTTAAACAACCACCAAATAC
The DNA here is from genome assembly GCA_000411055.1 of Leavenworthia alabamica. Classification (NCBI taxonomy): domain Eukaryota; kingdom Viridiplantae; phylum Streptophyta; class Magnoliopsida; order Brassicales; family Brassicaceae; genus Leavenworthia; species Leavenworthia alabamica. Next base: position 13,835 of record KE159191.1, on the reverse strand, counting down.
TAAATTCAAACAATAAAAAATTAAACATAAATATTAAATATTAGATTCTAACTTTAAATTAAAATTATAGTTTTAATAAAAAATAATATTTATGTCTATTTAAAAATAATAATATAATTTTGTCTCATAAATTATAAATAATAGTATTAGAAATAACTACTAATAAGTAAATAGAAAATTTTGGTTTGAGCTAACATCAGATTAAATCTAGGATCCTACATATTTGTCCATAATCCATATTGTCCGGTAAGATGGGTTGGTCGGAAAAACTTAAATGGGCTTAATACAGCTGATTAAATTAAATTAAAAGCCCATATAAAATGGTCAAATAAGGGCCCACCGAGCCCATAGAGTAAGTTTCTTGAAGCATCGGAAAAATAGCGAAGAGAGTGTGAGATACTAAACCCACCGGCGATGGCTCTTATCACCGTGCGGCGCACCTTAACGAGACTCTTAAACAACTCCATTTCTTCTTCGTCGTTTTCTACGCTCACTTCTCGTTCTCGATTCGCCCTACCTCTAAATGAAAAAGTTTCCTTGACCCGGACTGAGCTGTGGCCGTGTTATATTGCAACCCGACTCAAGACATCCGGGTCTGGTTACTCTCCGCTGAACGATCCATCGCCGAATTGGAGCAATCGGCCGCCAAAGGAGACTATTCTACTTGATGGATGCGATTACGAGCACTGGCTCATCGTTATGGAGTTCACTGATCCTAAACCCACTGAAGATGAAATGATCAATGCTTATGTCAAAACTCTTACTTCCGTCGTTGGCAGGCAAATGCAAATCTTTTCTTCATTAGATTAAATTTGACTTTTTTTTATCAATTCGTTTTGTGTATTTGGGATTTGATGGATTTACGTTTATGTGGCTATGGTGTCTATAATAGTGAAGAAGAGGCAAAGAAGAAGATATACTCTGTTTGCACCGACCTATACTGGCTTTGGTGCTTTGATCTCTGAAGAGCTTTCTTGCAAAGTCAAAGGTATCATCAACTTTTCCTTTGGTGCTTTTGATCTCTGAAGAGCTTCTCTTGAACATAGTAGTAACTGTTTATAGAGCATTAGAAATCTGATCCAGAGTTGTGAGTTCTTTAGGATTGCCTAGTGTTCTCTGGGTGTTGCCGGATTCCTATCTCGATGTACCAAACAAAGATTATGGAGGTATGATTCTTATTGAATTGGTAGTTCTTCTGAATGATTGGGATAATGAGATATGATTCTTTTAATTGAAACAATCTGCTGTCTTTGGTTTCCGATGTTCAGGTGACTTGTACATTGAAGGAAAGGTCATACCCAGACCACAGTATAGGTTCACAGAACAGCGTCAAACCAGGAACAGGTCTAGGCCAAGGTATGATAGACGCCGTGAGACTATGCAAGTGGAGAGGAGAGAGCCAACACAGAACTGGAGCAGCAGCCAAACTCAATAATCATCAATGGGTCATCAAGCTTTGGTTAATCCAGGGCAGTTCAACAAGCTATAGATTTGTAGTGGAGTTAACTAGGCTTAAAGTGTTACACAGTTACACTCATGTTAAAGACCTATAAATTATCCACATAACTATAAAACTATTCTAGAACTGAGTAAATTATAGAAATCTAATGTGCTTTGCAAATGAAGTTAAATATATATTTACAATCAGTGTATAAATATGTGTATATTTACAGATGAGAGATCATATGATTTAATTGGAGCAGATTTAAGAATCTTGTACCTAATCGGATTCATCATTCCAACGACGAATTTGTCAGCACACCGGAGATAATGTCAAGTTCAGCTTCTCCCTTTCACCGTCCGTCACGATCCTTACTATCCTCTTGAACGCAAAGTGGACGCAGTTAGATAATGCGATCCAACAAATCACTTCGTATACGAATCCCATTGCTGGATCTGACCAAGNCGCCACCGCCGGAGTTCCATCCCTTCCCGCCTCCATCGTTTCCACCACCAAATCCGAATGGACTGTCAAAATCACCTTCTAATAGAAAACGACCAAAATCTCCGCCGTCGTCTCCATCATCGCTAAACGAAACTCGCTTTGTACGCCGCTTTTTACGGATCCGGCGGATTGTCTTATAAGAGCTAGATCTGACAGGTGGAGGAGCAATTGCATCAACGGGAAATATAACAGCCGATGAATGAACGATTCCATAGGGAGATTGATCAACGGCAGAGTCAGAGAAAGAGATGTGACTAGTCCAATCTAACCGATTAAGAAGAGCAATACCATGTTTAGCCGTGCAAACAGCAACTGTATCGGCGATTAAAGAGAACTCCATGATCTAGATATCCCCCGACCAATGACCTTGCCGGGAAATTCGTGTAATGACGGAAATAAATCCAGGAATCTGATTCGGATCCAATGGAGGCGGGTTAATTAGACACGTAACTGGTTTGCGCGTTAGAATAAAAGATGCCACATGTCTTATATTAACACGCAAGAAAGGCCCATAAAACTTGTGAAAGCCCAAACCTATGGGCTAACTATTCATCGAAAAGATGCGGGTTCTATTTAGTAATATAAAAAACTATGGGTTAAAAAGGTAAAATGGCGGATTAAAACATAACTTTTTGAAAATAGAGTTACTCAGTTTCCTCTTATGCATATAAAAGCTACAATGACAATAATATATGGAAGTAACTTTGGTCTTTTTTAACTTAAAAGGTTTTGCAATAATACACTGAGATCATTCTAAAAATCTGAAAGTAAAGTATAATTTAGAGATCATCATCTCCAAGCATAGTTGCCAACAACAAACCTCGTACAAACTCGCTCTTCTTCACCTTCTCTTGATCTTCACATGAAAGTGAAGCTACTCTAATGTCTCTGTACAAACAAAAGCCATAGACCAGGTCAGAACCAAGCTCTATGTTAACCTTTCTTAGCACCTGAAGGTTAATATACCTTTCCGTATACAAAACTTTTGTAGTCGAATCGACTTCAATAAAAGGTGTAGCAGATTTGTTTGCAGACTCATTAGTAGAAGGAGAAGAACTAAACATAAATGATGACAACAACGGATCAGACTCGATATTGGTTGAAGAAGAACCACCAAGAAGAGATTTTAAGTTTGTTTCTCGGAGTTCCTTCTTCAATGCGAGATAAGTAGAGTTAAATCCACCTCTTCTTAACCTTCTCTTAGGCTGAATGTAAAACCTCTCATCAAGGAATAAACATAGAGAACCAATCTATACACAAATTAGACAAAGCTTAAAAAAGGATATTTTAAAGAAACTTGCATGTTGTGTAGTAATATGACCAACTATATTCAATCCCACTCTCTTTGTACATACAGGACAAACCTGAGACAAAACCAAAGATAACATTTTTATTATAACTTGATCATCATTATATTTTAAGAGAGCAAACATATATGTAGCTTAAAAAAGTAACATCTGGATCATGAAAGATCACTAATTTTACCGACCCGAAAGATTCCAACATAGATTTTGATTCAAAAGGCTGCTAAATCTGATAAGAAAGAAAGAAACATATATGCACAAAACATTTCATCATCACTACAAAACCAATATGTTTCAATTCTCTTACACAAAAGAATGAAGACTTGATCAAAGGAGCTAAGAATCAAACCAAATCATCTTTATGTTATTTAATGATTACCCCATTCTTGGCTTCAACAGGATGTAGTTCATCAATGTGACAACATAACCCAACAATATCAAACTCTTCTGTGCAAAACGGACATATAAACTCAGCTTTCAAATCGTCTTCTCCTTCAATATCTTCGTTTACTCCTAAATACATATCTGAATCCACACATCAACATTAAACTAAACACGCGATTCTCAATAATAAATAAAACAAACGAACCTGATCGGGATTGACATCTTCGGGAAGAAGAAGATGAGAAAACGGAAGAACGATTGATCCATGAATTGGAACCCATCTAAAGATTAATGGAGTAAAAAATCGAAAATTTCGATGAACAAAATCTGTAAAATAACGGAGAAGGGAGAGAGAGTGTTGAAGCGACCGAACTGCATACAACAAGACCAAAAAAAAAAAAAAATATTTACATATTATACCCTCAAGTTTTATTCTTATTTATAGTTTTGCCCCTTTTAATATCCAATCTCTCACATGAATCATCTCGAGTAGACGAGTCGAACCCGTCCCGCCGTGGATTTTAAAAAAATTTATCCGCTAATCATCAATCCGCCTGACCCGTGGATTTCAAATTTGATATCCGCATCCGCTCCGCGTTAATCAAACGGGTTGGCAGGTAATCCGCTTAACTCGCAAAATGAGTAAAATATGATTTTTTTTTAATTTCTAAAAACAACATACATTTTCTGTAAAACAACACACATTTATTAAAAACAACAAATATTTAATTGATAAAATTTCAAAACAAGACATAATTACAAGTACCCGTATATCCGTTTTTATAAATAATTCGATCTGCACCCGTCCTGCTTTAATATATCTCAAACCGCATCCGCACCTGCTAATTTAATTTTACAATTTTTTTTTACATGCACTCGTCTCTCAGCGGATTTTAACTCGCATGACCCGCGGATAATGAACAAAATTGACAGCCATTCTCGAGTTTGTTTGTTTGTTTTAAAAATATGGGAAATAAGTTGCATGTGATGGATGAGAATAAAGTGAATTAATTTGTTTATCAAGAAACAAGGAAGAATCCAATTAATGTATAGCAACCAACAAAAATAGATCTTTCTTTCTTTTTTCCTTGTGATTTTATTTGATCCTCTCTTTATTTGCTTCTACCCATATTTACATTTACGTTCATAAATGTAAACAAACACAGACAACACACAAATTTGTCTCTATCACTTATGCAAATTTGGGGAAACAATTCTTTAACGCACTCAAATTTTGTTGGTATTTTATGCCATGATAATGAGACCGTTCATTTTGCATTAGTGCAACTCTGTGTACACACTGGAGAAAACCAATCCTGTGATGTCAAAACATCTTATAAAATGACCAATAACATCTTATAAAATGACCAATAACAATATTTAATTTAATCTGTTGGTACAAAGTTTTGCAAACGAACTCTTAAACACATATTGTATTGAGATGGTTGATTATTTGAAATTTACACTGTTCAGCTAAAATGCTTTTGCTTTATTCAGTCATGAATTAATACAGACAACATGTACGACCGACATACGACCTATGTCGGCCTTGTTTGAAAGAATAACTAAGACATATGTCTTGTTTGGAGCTGTGAGTATGTGACCAGAGCCCTGCCTAGAGATTTAGAGGTCTAAGGCTAAACAATTCAGTCTCTTAACATATTTACATAATAAAAGTATATGTAAGAACTAAAATTTATTATACTTTTAATAATAAATATAAATTAATTAAGAATTTTAAATTAGAAAAATAAATTTATATTATTTTATTAAACTATAAAAAATAATTTATACTATTTATATTTTATTTTTTAATTAATATTATATTTAGTCTATAAAAATCTTACATTTAAAATATTATTTATAAAATAATAGAAATTACTAATTTGGTTATTAATATAAGAAACAAAAATTTGAACTTAAAAATAGTATTAAAATATGTAATTTTACCATATATTAAACAAATAAATAAATATAAAAATTTAAAATTTAGTTAAAATTATGTGGTCCAGGCGAATGCTTTTTTTGATCCCATAGGCACGTCTCTGTCTGCGACGTTAGCAAACACACGAGAGAGACAAAATATTATATTCTATCAGTTTATATTATTTGTCGTTCATAATTATTAAAAATAAGAGTATATTTATTTATTTTAAACAATATTTATTTAATTTTTTTAAAGGCTAAAACTTAAAAAATAATAAAGAAAATGAGTTTTTTTTATAACAAATATCTACATAAAAAGCGTTTGACTAAAAGCAACACACTTTCACAAACCCATGCTTGTCCTGACACCAGAAAAATATGATGATTTTGTGCTTGACAACAACAACAACAAAAAAGAAAAAGATAAGACTTTTTCCTTTGCTTTAGCCTCTATGAAATGAACTAACAATCACCCATATCTTGAGCTTAATGAAATATATTGGTATATATTAATGATTACTCTAGTTATGGACTAGACTTTAATTTGGCTCTCAGGCTCTCAGCCTCTCAGCCCTTTGGGGTTTACATACACAAACATCTTATCTTTAGATTGTTCGTACTCAACCAGTCAGCTCAGCTTTTATTTCAGAGCCACGTATCTTTTCTTTTGCTTACCAATTTTCAAATGCCACGTGTAAACTAAGTTTAACGTTTATCTACGTGCCTAGAAACTACCATGCATTAGAATAATTTTTACTGAACTACAAAAATCGTACATACAGTTTTTGACTCAAGTCTCAGACATACAATTTTATGAGGACCCGGACACAAATACAAAAATGAAATGTTAAGATAATTATAGTTAATATAATCTAAAGAAAAAGAATAAAATTTAGAGTTTGTTTATTATACGATACGGTAAATGTGCATAACTTTGATAATTTTATACGGATATTTATAAAATAATAATAATAGGGTGTAAATATAAATAAGAAATACAAAATTTAAAAATCACTATAAGTTCCTTAATAAAAAGAGGAAGACTCTTATATTGTGAGCCTCTGAATGTGCTTCATCTTCTTCTTATCTCTCTTCCATCCTCATCGCTATATCTAAATTCTTCATTTTTTTTTATCGATAGCAAATTTCTGACAAATGGAAGCAATCAGATTCTTATCAGCTACTCTTATACTTCTACTGTCACTACCTCTCTCTGTTACTTCAAAGGACCAAACTGTTTCTTGCACAATGTGTTCCTCTTGCGACAATCCTTGTAATCCTGTCCCATCTTATAATCCTCCTCCTCCTACTACTCCTTCAAGCTCCGGTGGCGGTGGATCTTATTATTACCCTCCTCCTTCGAGCTCAGGTGGTGGTGGTATATACCCACATCCCGATGGTGGTCAAGGTTACTATTATCCACCTCCTTATTACGGCAATTACGGGACGCCGCCGCCACCGAATCCGATGGTTCCTTACTTTCCATTTTACTATCATAATCCTCAGGGATATTCTGGATCGGATCGTTTACAAGATTCTCTTCTCTTTACTCTGTTCGTTGTCTTCCTCTGTTTTGTGTGATGGTGACGGTGAGAATCATCCACTTTAGCCAGTGAAGTACCATGCAACTACCGAAACTTTTTTTTCTACTTTTAACTTCTTATTTTTTTACTTTATTTACTGTTGATAATTTGTATTTAATATTTATTTTTCAGTCATATTATAATTACTCCTTGTTCAGAATATTCATATTCATATATATTACAAAATAGTAGTTGTTAATAAAGTGCCATAAATAGTGTAATAAAAATTATTAGATCTAGAATTTGATTTCTACATGTTATAAAACTGTTCAAATGTCGTGATCTTGTGTATTGTAATTTTTTTTAATCAGATTCGTATAAGCGTAGTAGAACTTTTAATATTTTATCATTTTTTTAAATAATGATGTAATATATAGATGAGGAAAAAATGGCATAAATTTGAATTGAGTTACACAATCAATTAATGTCACTTGCACTATTTTGTCGGTTTGAATTATGAATTATCTGCTAAGTAACGAATTATTTTATTTATCTGTTGTTAATCACATTCACACCATTACCTTCGCAAAGTAGAGTCAATAATTCGTTCAACCATTTTTATTTATGTTGTCTGTATTTTTTTTCATGCGATGTGAATGTAGCATATCACTTATTTTTTTTCATTTTTAATCCTTTTATAAACCGGTTGGTTATTCATAAACGAAACTATAGTTTCTGCCCAATTATTTAATTTTGATTCATACCGAGCCAGATTTAATAGGCCCATAATATGATTTAATAGGGCACTTTGGTCATTTACGGTCACTATAAAAAAACAAATTAGGGTTTTGATGTATTTGTATTGCTGAAAGCTAAGCTAGACGAGCAGATCTACCACTCTCTCTTTCTCTCCAGACTCAGGTTAGCTACTTGTATCCAGCCGAACTCTTGCTTACTTCACTCAGTTGTTTAGTTCATGATTTAATTAAATAGCTGTATTGTGGCTTTGTGACAGAGATGGCGAAGTCGAAGAATCACACGGCGCATAACCAGTCTGCTAAGGCGCATAAGAATGGAATCAAGAAGCCAAGGAGGCACCGTCACGCATCAACCAAAGGAGTAAGTTATTTAACTTATACAACGATTTTGAGATTTCGATTTGAGTTTTAGGATCTTGATTGTTTTTTTCTGTTTTGTCTGAAAATGTTTCAGATGGATCCTAAGTTTTTGAGGAACCAAAGATATGCAAGGAAACACAATGTCAAGAATACTACATCTGAAGAATAAGTTTGTTTTATGTATTTCAGAGTTCAGTAAACAAAGGATCCGATTTATTTAATTGGGTTGTGTTCTCTTTTATCCAGAGGCCTTAATTTTACTTCATCTTTGTTCTATCTACAATTTCTTATTTGCTAGTCACTTGATTTGATTCAGTTCTTTTTACTCATGAGCTCGATAAGGCTTTTATAGCTTACGATATCACTTGCTGCATATTTGGGTAGAGGTCAACAATGGTATCAAAACACCGAATTTGGTAAAATACTTGAGAATGCAAATGAAAATAATCTTAAAATTGAAAATATTTTTGGTGAGTAAGATAGTAAAATGAATTTTATAAATTAATAAAGCTGTAATGACGAAATAACCCTTGTCTACGCACACAAAGTAGACAAAGCTCGTGTCGGGGTTGATTCCTTGTCTCGGAATTTAGTGGTTATTTCTTCGACAACATAGCCTGTGCACTTCAGACCGTCGCTAATCTTAAAGCCAGTGCTTTTTTGGTTGGTCTGAAAACGTTCTTATTTACAGACAAAACATTTTCGCTTGTTATTTTGCCTCTACGTCACAAGCTACCCAGTTTTAAAGAGGCCAGCCAAGTTGAGGGTAATAATGGAATCTGGTTGATTACGCATGAAGAATTATATTATTTTTAAATTATTATTGTTTTTTCTGTTTTTTTCCTTTTTTTTTGTTCTTCACTCCCCTTTCGCATTTCGAAGGTTTCGGAGAAGAAAATAAAAAGGGCGGAGAGAGAATACGGTAATTAGTTTTTGTTTTGTTTTGTTTTGTTTTGTTTGATTTCGTGATTTCGTCTACTTCGAGAACTGAATCTCGACGGAGTCGAATTCCTATCCCCTCTCGTTGTTCCTAAACCCTAACTTTGCTTCGGTCATTAAATTACAGTTTTACACTATCTCGGTGGAAGGTGGGGAAATCAGTGATGGGCGCCCCGGAAAAGTCGCAATCTAACACCAATTCGATGCAGGTATGTGTCCAGCTCTAGCTTTGTTTACTTGTTCGCTCACTTGATTCGAGCGGAGGTTTGTTTTGATTAGTAAAATTTCTCTTATCATCGTTTCCTTATTTTGTTTATGTTGAGACACTCCTTGCTTCTTAGCTAGCTAGCAAATTACTGTCCAATTTAATAGATATCTCGGTTTGATGATTGGTACAAAGAAAAAACAAAACACTAGAAAGTTGCGCTGTTTGATGTATTATGTTGAAGAAGGTTTTTAATTCTTTCTTCTATACACTGTGGGTAAAGTTTTTCACTTGGGCTATTCATTGTTCAGAGGGTGAAGGTTTATCATTTGAATGAAGATGGAAAATGGGATGACCGAGGAACTGGTCATGTAAGCATTGACTACGTGCAGGTCTGTTTTTATGCTAATTGACTTCCTCGGTTCCTCTTGCTGCCGGTATTCTGCAGCACTTATTTTGTAAATAAAATTTTCAGGAATTGTAGCTAAGTGGAAATGCTATATGATGCAGCGATCTGAAGAACTCAGTCTATGTGTAATTGATGAGGAAGATAACAAGACTTTACTTGCACATCCTATCAACCCTGAGGATATTTACAGAAAGCAAGAAGGTAGCCTTTGTGTGTCGTGGTTTAATTAGCTATGATACTTTTGATGTTTGTCGGTTTTTTTTTATAAGTGGTATCTGTATCTATGTACAGACACAATAATCTCATGGAGAGACCCAGAGCGCTCAACAGAAATGGCTTTGAGCTTTCAAGAGACTGCTGGTTGCTCTTATGTATGGTCAGTGCAGAGTCTTTTTCTATTATCCCCTTTTTGTCATCCTCATTTGTAGATATCACAATAATATTGACTGAAAATATGGTGTTTTAATATTTAGGGATCAGATCTGCACTATGCAACGAAATTTGCATTTCAGCTCCCTAAACAGTAAGCATTTTCTTCTGGAGGATTTGTATTAGTCGAGAACATATTTGTTATGGTTATTTACCTCTTTTAAAAATATATTCTGTTGTGTCTTACCTCTTTTAAAAATATATTCTGTTGTGTCACGTAAATAAACTTTGGAGTGTGTGTTTCAACTGTATTAGATTCTGATATATTCATATTTTACCGGTTTTTCTAACTTCGAGTCTTCGGATTTATATCGGTTTTGGCTAGTTTTCGTTCTTTATCAGGTAATTTAGCTGTGGAAAGGAGCATTAAGCATTGAAAGGATCGGTTTGATAAAACACNTCTTTCTTTCACCTTACCCCTTCTTTTATAGTTTATTTCTAAAATATGTATTTTCTCTATGCTCTGTGATCGAGTCGTCGTGCATGTAAACCGGATCTAGGATTTAGATCAATTCACATATTGATTGTTCACATGATTTTGTGCTATTTTTTGCTTTATATTTATATATGTATATATGTGGGACTTGGGTGGGAGGTACAGAGCGGACGGACCTCGTGTACTACCGGAATCTTTTGTTTGGGATTTTTGGAAGCTATTCGGTTGTTGAGCCATTCTCGAGAACCGGTAAAGCGTCTACAAGCGGTGAATATGGTCACTTCCCATACGGTAAGCATCTACGGAGGGTGGGCGATCACTTAACTCGCATAGGGCCATTGTTTATTTATATTTGGATGCTTTAGGTGCCGTGCTTGCTACATGTTTTAGGACTAGACAATTTTTGTTGTGGTTTTAAGCTGGGATTGATTTGCGTGTTCCTCGCACACACCCCATATCTCACTGAGTAATTCCCCTGTTACTCACCCCTTTCATATTATTCCAGGTGAGGCTGACGAGTAGTCGGATTTGCGAGCAGATTGGTGCTATTTTGGGTCAACGTAATTTTCCCAATCAAATGCCAACTTCTGAGGCCCAAAACGTGCCCAATTCCGAGCAAAACCATAGAAGCCTTCGAGTCTATAAAAGAAGGACATGGTACTGAAATAAAACTCTAAGCCACAATAATAATCCTGTAGCAGTCGTCACTGAACCACCACCTGCGTCTTCGTCGGCGAGGTAGGCTACAACACCATCTCTTCTTGCTGTTTTTGAGTAGGGAAAATTAATCTCTTCAACTGGATTGATGTAGATCTGTGGCCATTGAATCACTGTTACCACCATCACTAAACACTAAGTGAAGAATTGTTGAGAGAGGTAATCAACGAACTCATCTTTTTCTCGTTAATGGTTTCTCTGTGGTGAGGTTTTAATTATTGGGTGAAAGTATTAACCAGTTTAAACCTAAAATAATTATTTATAAGTGATCACGTTACCAATGGAAATTGTCGTAAGTGCTCATGTTGGTATTACGACATTGACGTCAATTGGTTATCAGTGGCATAAGTTGTATTATTAAAATCAACCTCATTAAATTGAATCCAAGCATAAGACGTAAGTATATGGAATTGGAGTTAATTGGTGGCATAAGGTTTTAGTGCTTTTGTCAAAGGAATAATGGATCTGTGGTGGCTAACGTGACTGTTAGAGAAGATGTATTATTTATTAAACCATTTAAACTTAGGATTGAGATTGTCCATTATTTGTATCAATCGAATTAATTTAATTATTCCAGTTAATTTATTTGGCTTGGACAATTATTTCTAAGAGTTCATTAAATTTAATTATATTGTGTCATTTAAGTCAAAGATTAATAATTAGATATAATTTTTGATCGGTTATCTTAAACCGATGCAATTCGAGCTCTTGTTGAAGCAAAATCTACATTATTATTTTTAAACCAAGAGGTCAACCGAGTGGTTAAGGTGAGAGCTAGCCGCGTATTTCTTTGTTTCACCTTACCCCTTCTTTTATATTTAAATTCTAAATTATGTATTGTGTATATGCTCAGTGATCGAGTCGTCGTGCATGTAAACCGGATCTAGGATTTAGATGAATTCACATATTGATTGTTCATATGATTTTGTGCTAGTTTTGTGGTAGTTTTGTGCTTTATATTTATATATGTATGTGTGTGGGACTTGGGTGGGAGGTACAGAACGGATGGACCTCGTGTACTACCGGAGTCTTTTGTTTGGGGTTTTGGCAAGCTAATCGGTTGTTACAGGAGGTGAATATGGGCACTTCCCATACGGTAACCTCTACAGAGGGTGGGAGATCACTTAACTCGCATAGGACCATTGTTTGTATTTTCTTGGGTGTTTTAGGTGCCGTGCTTGTTACATGTTTTATGACTATACTATTTTGGTTGTGATGTTAAGCTGAGATTGATTTGCACATTCCTAGCAAACACATCCCATACCTCACTGAGTAATTCCCCTGTTACTCACCCCTTATTATTCCAGGTGAGGTTGACGAGTAGTCGGATATGCGAGCAGATCGGTGCTATTTTGGATCAACGTAATTTTTTTTTATTATTTTCTTCGTCATGTTACTCGTATTTTAAGACTTTGATATTTTGTTTCGATTTTAAAAAAATTTTATTAATAAAATTGATCTTTTGAGTTTAATATTTTTACGAACGAGACGTTATTGAGGTTAATACGCCATGCTTTAGTGAAGAAGAGACGGGTATTACAATGTTGTTATGCTATGCATGAGGAATGTTCTAAAGAAATAGATCAAGAAAGTGATTGCTTGAGAAATCTTAGATGGTCATCATGTGATCGAGCAATTTATGTTGATGAGTCTCACCTAGACTAAGTAGCTGTTGAAACGTGAATAGTATGTGTAAGCAAATAAAGTTTTGTTTGCTGTAACGTAAAGATAAATGTGGTAACATCAGCAGGAAGTGTGTTGGTGAGACATCTAAGTGACTAAAAAATGACAGAGAATGATGTGCTCTCGGTAAGTCTGATGGTGAAATCAGAGGTGTTGTTATTATGGCAACCAGTAACGGATAACAAGAAGCTACAATAAGGAAGTATGAGTCAGTCTGGTATAGCTCAATCACAGGTTAAAGTCTCAAGGTCTGCTCGTAAATCTCAGGTTGATGTTCTTGTAACATCCAAAATCCTAATTATTGGACTGTTTTAAATTAAGCCCAAACATTTTATTTAATTAGCCTTTTTAATTTTTTTTTTTTTAAACCAAAGAATATACCCTTTAAATGAAAATGTCCCACATAGGGGATTTAGAAAATTTACCTTTCTTTCCTTCTCCTATAAATTAGACTTTCCACCTTCTTTTTATTTACAAGTCAAAACAATATTTTACAGAGGGAACTAGCCATTTGGTAGGCTCCCACCAGCTAGTCAATGGTTAGCAAGTCTGGCAAACAACCATTGAGTTACCCGGTGAACAGCCGGTGAGTTTTCCGGCGAACTGTCGGTGATTTTTCCGGCAAATAGCCAGTGGTTTTCCAGCGAATTGCAGAGAAATTCAGGAAAATGCCATCAATGTTTCCAGCGGGCTGCGGAAGTATTCTAGTGTCTTTTTCCGATATGTTCTAATGATTTTCTCGGTAAGATCGTGAACTCTTCTCTTTAATATTTAGTTAGCTCTAAACGGTTTAGGTTTAGTGACCCGTGATCGGGTC